>VXBA01001986.1:50951-70460 GCA_013399895.1 Serilophus lunatus | reverse complement strand
AGCGGCAGTCGATATTATCTGGACCATGATGAGCCAGCCAAAAGGGGCAGAACTTCCATGTTCCGCAACTTTTATAGGCTGGCAATCCCATGAGAACTCGGCGTTCTCTTCCTGGCCAGGCTGTCTTATTGGTCGGCAGTGTTGGGCACCTCCCCCCTCTGAGATCTTANGCAGCTTTTATAGGCTGGCAATCCCATGAGAACTCGGCGTTCTCTTCCTGGCCAGGCTGTCTTATTGGTCGGCAGTGTTGGGCACCTCCCCCCTCTGAGATCTTAGTATGAGGCAAAGACAGTGCTCCCGTCAAAAATCACCCATGTGAATTCTCTTGTCAGGAGGGGAGGGGGCGCCGCTGCTGCCCTGCCAGCGCCGGGGATGCCCAGGGCTTGGGGTCACTGCCTGTGGGCTGCCCCTGCTGCCATGGATCTACTCTGGGCAGCGGCACTGGCCTGGGGGTGGGGCCTGCCCCGTGCACCAGCTGCTGCTGCTGCCGGGGTCTGGCCCTGCCTCCCGCGGCCACCCGCATGGCCGCCAGGCCAGCTGCCAGCATCGGCGGCAGTCTGCTGCAATCAGCATGGCTGCCAGGGCTGCGGGGCCCTGGGAGAGGGGACCAGGAGTTGTGAGGGACAGGGAGGGCCCCTCTCAACCCCTGGCAGGGCAGTGGGGCTGCCTCTGCCGGGGGGTCTAGGGCTAGGTCACCACCCCGTGGCACCCGGGGACAGGCTCAGGATGGCCCTGGGTGTGCCCTATGTCCAGGCATGGGCCACACTGAGCCACCCCCTGCTGGCATTTGGGGATGCTCACAGGGGACCCTGCAACCAGGCATGGCCCCGGCCTGGAAACAAGGCTCCAGGGAGAAGCCCTGCCCAGACTCCTGGGAGCCCTGCACAGCCACCCCCACCCCGAGTGGGCCCCGAGGCCAGGCATGGCCTTGGGGGGCCCGCAGAGCCCGGGGAGAACCCCAGCCCCATCATGGGCCTGACCCTGTAGGGCACAGCTGGGAAGAGCCCTTGCCCTGGCACAGTCACCAAGGGAAGGACCCCCCACCATGAGACACAGTCCTGCAGTCACTCCCTGCAACCACCTCGGGAGGGGTTTCACCATCCAAGTTGGCTGCTTCCTTTCTCAAGGGAAAAAAACCCCCCAAGTTTAAAGAAAACAACCTTTCCCCTCCCCCCAAGACAAAACTGCTTTCCTAACCCGCTACACTTCCACACTTTTCTAGAACCTGTGTGACATCGTTCTCATTTACAAATTTAGTTAAGGATAATGAGTCAAATCACCTTGGCAAGGCTGGAAAAGGTTTCTGTAATGGAGTTAACTTTGAACAGCAATATAATAACTTGTGGCTTCACAATTTCTGTCTGTAATTTCCATCTCAAATTTACGTGGATCTTTTCAATTTTGAATGTAATATCAGAATTTAAGATCATTTTCCATTCCTACTTGTTTCTCAAGAATATACAGAAGAAACCTCATTGCTCCCCCTTTGTTCCAACAGCCTTAAAAATGATGAGGTGTAATCTAACTCTATCCACATACAACAGAAAGTAATTATTGAACAAAGTGAATATTGCATTGTGAATTGCAGAGAAAATTTGAACTGAACATCTCTTTCTATACAGCAAAGAATGAGATGGTTACTCATATCTATGAAGACAGATGTTGGGTTTGTTTTTTTTATGGTTTTCTTTTTGCTTATTTTTTTTAGTTATTGTTTACTGAAATAGTGTGACATTCAACAAACAAACAGAAATCCTAGAAACTAAGTTACTAGTAGGAGAAAAAAGGATTCAAGAAACAGCATCTGTATCCCTTAAGTATTAAGTCAGAGGCTTAAATGAGGGACTTCTCTGATGTTTGTGAGTTATTTCTTACCTTATGAGAACAGCTGTCTATACTCACACACTGTTCCAAGGCTGCTATGATATGGAGAGATTTTACATCAGATTCTTGTTTCTGTTCTTCCTCTAGAAATTAGAATAAGAGACAGACCTTTCTGACAGGTGTGTTTTGGGGTTTTTTGCTTCAAAATGACCTTGGGTTAAAGCTATCTTGTCTTCCTCACTGAAAAGGGGAAAAAGCCTTCTTTAGATTTAAAATAAAATGACTTCTTGTATTCTGGATTGTTCTATCTCCTGAACACCTAATATACTTGTAGAAGTACCAAGTCCATAGCAATAGGGATATCTTAGTCATATAATGGATGGACTGGATGATCTCAATGGTCATTTTCAACCTTGTTAATTCTGTGGTTCTGTGATGTGGGCTGTTCAAAAATTGCTAAATAACCTTTACACATATAGTCTAAATTTTACCAATAGTGAGTCATTAAAACTAAATTACACCTGTTCCTTTCATCTGAACATTGCCTAAAATAGTTGTAGCAATGTGTCGAATCTTTAATGGGTTCATTACGGTGTGGTGACTGCATGTTAGCTGTCAGTCTGGGATATGTGTATTGTAATGTTTTTTTTCAGTGTTCGTATTGAAGGCATTCAACACAAGCTTTATGAAGTCTGATTTTTACTTTTTGACCTTCAATACATGGGCATAATTACTTCCCCATGCTCAATTCATGTGGGACTGGAGGGAAAGTTTAAAAGTAAGAGCTTTAAAAGTTAACATGGCTTATCTGAGAACATGCTAATATGTTTGCAGGATTCTTAGTCTTGTGATTTAATAACAAGACTTGCCTTTTTTTTTTACCTACTCGTTTGCACTATAAAATCAGTCATATGTGATTTACTATGAAATTTGGGGATGTGCAGCTGGTGGTGTCTTTTGATTACAGTTCTCCCCTAAATGACTCACAGTTCTGAAGTGGAATATTACAGAGAAACTCTAGACTTCTATTGACATGAAATGCCATATATTTTATTTTTTTTTTTTGTGACTACAGTGATTTAAATGTTCCTCTTCAATACTACATACTCAGAATAAAAGAATTGCCATAACCCCAAGATGTGTCTCACACCTAATTTAAAGATTTTTCAGAAATTATGAATCAGTGCACACATTTTTTCATAAGAAGTTTGAACACCACTAAAAAATGAAGAGACTTTCAGATTAAAAAAACAAATCCCTGTCTAAACAAGGTTGTCTACTCACCTTTGAAATTATTTTTCCTTTCTGGTGGAAGTAGAATGTGATTTCTTTTAACAGCACAGAAGAGAGAATTTAAATAGAAAAGTGGCATTAAATTTGTATGAATTCTTTTTAAGAGAGTAGAAATAAGACCAAATAATGCATAAGATCAAATAATATCTGTAAGCAAATAACTACAACAATACTGGAATGAACCTGACTGAATAGAAAGAACATGGACCACTCTGCTGTCATGTGACAACTGTGATGTGTTGTTTTGGTTTTTGCCTCTTTTTCCTGGAGTCTGCTCCTATAACTTTTACTATGAAAGGGAACTATCTGGTGGCATTGTACCAGGATTCTTTTTATTGTATTATTATGCTGAGTTCACAGAAGGTAGTAGGAATACATGCACTAGTGTCTTCTTTATTCAAGCAGTTGTTTCGCAATACAATTTTTTATACGAAAAATATTTTTCTAAACCTTGATTGTTAGTGCAGACACTTTACTGTTTCAATTACATGCCATCATGTTACTAAAAGCTAAAATGCAATTTGAAGAAACTGTTCATACACTCTATAAAGGTTCAATATTGTCTTTGAACTGCTCTATTTACTGCCAGCACACAGAATATGAGTTTCTTTACTAAAACCTTCCTTTTTTTTTTCTTTCCTAGCAGTTGCACTTGCATTCTGAATAGCTGCAGAACAAATTCATTTCACCATTCACTATTAGTAGCACCTTTTAACACTGAGTGGTGTTAAAAAAGAAAAAAATCCTCCCAGATCTAAACAAACAAACAAAAAACACACACATACACAAAACCCAAACAAAAAAGTATATATAGATTAATAAACCAATCTGTGGAGGAAATGGTTAGCTTCCTGTTGCTTGAAAAGCCTATTTAAATGTCTGTTAAATTTATAGGTTGGTTGGTTGGCTGCTTCTGGTGCTTTCCCAAGAGAACTTCAGCTTGATGTTTTTGCTATCCCAGCTATGGCCAAATCTTAATTTTACTTCCACAAAATTTAGTGGTTTCAGACTTCAACTACTTTTTGTAGTTAACTAGACAAAATTATTTATCCTGTTACATATTTTACTGAAACAGAAAGGAATATATAAACTATGTCTTGCTTCCCAAAGAATTAATAGCCACTGTACTGACACGTGTTTTTGAATGATTAATTACTCAATTATAATGACTTGTAAATATTTGTGCATAAGAGACTATTATTGTACAATAAGAGCTATTTAATTATTTCCTATATGTAGTAAATTAAAACATTTGGGCCACGTACAATATAGACTGAATCTGTATTGTTTTTCCTACTGGTTGGATCTTGATGTGCATGAGAGTACTGACTGAAGCTGGAGGGATCTTCTTGTGGAGTCCAGTCTCACAGATTTCTCAGATGTAAGCGTTAAAGTGGGTTGTGAATTGAGCCACTGCCATCCCCTTTGAAATCCCTGAACTCGAAATCAATTTGTTACTAAGCCCTCAGGGAGTCTCTTAAAAAACTGGTGATAAACCTAAAAGTTAATTTTGCCTGGAACACCTCTGGCTGCAGTGATCAGAAGGTATGCAAGAAAGAGTAAACATATATTACTTCAACTATATAGGAAAGCATTTCTAGTATACTCTCTCAACCTTCAAAAATTTGTGACTCAATTCTTGCTTAGTCAAATCAGGAGAGTTGAGAAATACTTAGCTCTCTTCTGGACATAGAAATAGAAGCAGCTGTCTGGCTGCTTTTGAGGGGATTGCTATTTGATTTCTTTGGTAAAGTTTCATTCTTGAAACCTTTTATTTGAAGGCTTTTTTGTATCTTTATCTTCACTGAGCAAAATCTTGAGGATAGGCAGTAGAATATTCTGTTAATGGTTGCGAATTTAATATGGTGGTTTGTGTGTGCTTGCACATGGATTTTTATTAATAAGACTAATTCTTGACAGTAGGAACTGTCAAAGAAATATCTCAGGATTTTGAGGAAAAATGGCAAATATTTTTCATTCCTGTGAACCATTGACCACGAATGTTACTCTGAAGCAAACTACTAAATTGGCAACACGTTATATAAAGCTAGTTGGGTTGGTTGAACACAGGAAAATTTCTTTCTTGGACTTGAGCAGACTATTACATAAGAATTCAAATTTTATAAATGCTAACCAGAGAGACAAAATCCTATAATTGTCCACTCCTAGGATGATACAGAGCTAAATTAGTCGAGTTGCAGTCCGATAATTAAATGTGTGCCAATCCTGCAAATAAAGTCAAATTCAGTTGCTTGAAATCTTAAATGTAAACTGAAAAAGCAGTGCATAAATAAGCAATCATTCTCTAACGCAGCAAACGTTTGAAGGGCGAAGTCCATTAAATTGCTTAGTTTAGTATTACTCCCACCATTAGGTGGTCTAAAAAATGTCTTGTCCTCCAGAGGTTCTTTAAATCTTTGGTCCTGCTGTGGTGGAGGCAGACTCCAAATAAATTCATATACCAAATAGTCTTGTAGCTTTCAGGGAAAGCTATTTCTGCAGGCAGATTTCTAGACACAAACACAAGCTGTGTCTTGCAAAAGTATCAGCACTCACTTCCTGGAAGCTTCCTTTAAGCAAATGTTCTTGGATCGACTAAATTTGGGTTTAAATTCCTCCTTCTGTTCAATATACACTGAAATGAATTGTGATGCAGGTCTGTAGCAGCCAACTGAAAATATTGTAATTATACCCATGTTTTCTTGACAAGTTGTAAAGATGAGATTTCTTCATATTTGGCAAGAGTGAAGGAATTTCCTTGTACTTGCGATGAATACACAAAATACTGTAAAGCTCCCTTTTATGGTGTGGTTTTTGTTTGTTTGTTTTGGGGTTTTTTGTTGGTTGATTTGGTTGTTTTGTTTCATTAAGCTTTTGAAAACTAATTATATAAACTATAAGGCAAAATCTAGAGATTAATTGTTCCCCCTTTTACCAGTCAGATCAGTTGAATTTCTGAGCCTGAGGAGTTCATGGTTTGGCAGATAACTCTTCTTCTGCATTGGACACATCGGAAATATTAACATGGGGTTGAGAATACAAGAATTTTAGTCCAAGGCCCACGGACATGTTCCATTTCTTTAAATGTTCTGTAGACTAATTCTTCTCCACTAAGAATAAAATATCCATAATGCAAGTTCTGAATTGTGTTTCTGCACTAGCTGTGATTTAAACTATTAATAGTGTAGATGGTTTTTAACAGCAAGATAGAATACTAATCCATCTCAAAACCCTTGCTATGAATTAAAGACTTTTAGAGAACGATAATTAAGTCTGAGGTAACAAAAGGTTAAATGTTACAGTATTACTTACATAATCTTGCCAGATCACATAAATAGCAAAGACTGAGAAAAAATGCACACATACTCTTACAATTGTGTTAAAATTTACACAGAAAAATGTGTGGGGTTTTTTTGTGTGTGGTTTTTTTGTTGTTGTTGTTGTTGTTTTTTTAACAGAGAAGAAAGTTATGGGGTCTAAGCTAATCTTGCTCTCTTTTTCTGAACTCACTGTGTGTTTCTTAAATATAGCTGTCAATACTTTAAGTGAAGGTGTACAACATGCTCTATATACTTGATTTTAATAAATATACCTCCCTATTTCCTACAATACTCCCAGCCAGTCAGTCTGTAGTAGCTGATCTCATCATTGCTCCAAAACTGAGTCACTGCTGCTTAATAGCTTTGGTGTAATGGATAATCTGTACAACAATAGTCCTAAGAGCTTGTGGTCAGAGACAAGATCTGGTTGTTCAAGTGTTTTCTCTCTCCTGAAAAATGTTGAGTTCAGAGTGACATTGGGAAAGGAGAACGAGCACAAAGTGGTACACAAGATACTTGAAGTTTTTAGGGTTTTGCCAACAAATTAGTTTCCTAAAAACAAAGCTGTATATTAAGATGCTTAGAACTGATGTGTTTTGCTAAAAATTGCTGGGCATCAATTTAAATTGGTTAAGGCATTTGGCTTCCATACTAAACACAGAAGCAATGTGTTTATTAGAATACAGTTTCTGCAGAAACTGTGGTATCTCAAAATGTATAGATTGTTGGGATGAAGTGAATTTAAACATGGTCATTGGTCAGTAGAGTGCCTGCTTTTTCTGTTTCTTCATTTTTCTGTATATATACTTGATGAGATACATATATATATATATATATGTATACATGCATGTATACATCTTAAAACATGCTACCAATACTGGGTATACTGCTACCTACTCTTTGACCTAGAACTGGATTGCTCTTGCACTGAATCACTTAGGGTGTCTCAGGACTAACAGCTCCATCATGGACACAGGCAGGCTGGGAGGAGACTTTTCCAATCACTGCAGAGAAGGCAAAAATAAGGATGATAGGGAGGAGAAAGTAAGATAAATTGTCATTAAGATGATCCTCTTCTTATCTTGCTTCTCATCTAGCTTCAGGGAATAAGCTTATTTGGGAACCATGTTGCATTGCTTGTTCAGTGGGGATGAGGCTCCCAGCAGCTCACGGGCTGCCATCTGGCTAACAATGGATATGAGCCCATAAACATAATGCCAGTGTTCAGTGGCTGGAGGACTTCCTTGGATGTGGAAAACTGCTAATATATGTCCTTTATTCTGTTCCCTCTAATGGGGTTTTGAATTAATTCACAATAAAAACTGTCACTAATCTTTTTAATTTTCGATTGTGAAAAATTCTATAGATTCTGAATTTTTGAAAGCTTAATTCTACTAAGACAATGAAAAAAAGGAATGCTTGTATGCAACTACAAGGGAGAAGAATACTTTAATTATTTGAAAAAAATACTTAGTTCTATTTCTGATATCACTCACTTTTTCCAGTTTTTGAGATTTCAGAGTAATAGATGTGTGGGAAATACAACATTGTTTCTATATTCTAATCTCACGGCTTTAAACTATATACCTGCAACTCAGTCAATATATCAAAAAACATGTTCAATTATTCTCCATAAAGTTATGAAACGGCTAAGGTTGGATAATAACTCTTCCTAAATCCTTTCCAGAAATTATGCGGAATGTGTTTGATAGATTTTTGTTGTTGTCTTACTTCATTTTGTCAAGACAATATATTGTACAGTCTTATTCCACCTAGGTCTAAACTGGAAGGAAAATTATATACTAAATCTAAAAGTTAAGAATATTTTAACAAAACAAATTGGAAAGCTAAATCTACACAACTTATTTGTGTTCGTCTGGATAATACAGAAAACAAGGAAGCAAAAATAGATTATCTTATGGAAGTTGTAAAAAAAAAATGTCTTTTTGCAACAGATAACACTAAAATAATAGTATTTGTCTTTGTTCACACCCAGGGCTTGATCAAATGGAGTGAAGAAAAGTTTTTCAGCAATAAAACCAGGCAAACTTCTTACTAAAATAACTTCCTAACTAACCAATCAACTATTTAGGGGAATAAAAGCTTTGAAATTTTTATTTATGAAAAGTATTCTTGTTTAGAGAACTTAAAAATGAGAAAGATATCTATTCAGATGCTTGCTTAATAAAGGGGGAAACCTGGCAATAAACTTCCAAACAAACAACAAATAAAATACTCCATTTGGTCTGAGATTTTTCCTTGTGGTTGACAGTACAATAAGAAATCATTATTCACACATCTCAGCTTTGCAATAAGCTCTAATACAAAAGTACACTACATCAGCACTGTGACAAATTGAGACAAATGTTAAATTGATAATGCAGATCAGCATCAGAAGACTGTACCTTGAAAGTTGTATCAAACAGTACCATAATTTGTGGAGAGTTATTTACATATTAACCTATTTCCAAATCATGCTTGCAAACTCAAAATTGTGGGTTTATTAGCTGTGTATATGAAAGCAACACTCATTTTCTTTTTTTTTTTCCACATAAAATTTATATTGAGAAATTACAAAATATGTAATTTTTCACTGTAGGTGCACAGTGTTATTTTAAGGAAGGCCCGTGAAAAGCTGCTTCTGCAGTGGGAGCCCAAAAGTGGTAGCTCAAATAGAAGGCTGCAAACAATTTTTGAGATATTTTGACTTTTTTTTTTTTTATTGATATCAACAGAAATCAAATCTTTTTTGTTCTTGTATGGTTCAAAATATAGGCATGAAAACCATCCTGAAGTATTTAAATGCAAATAATGTCATATTGAGAAAACATAGGTCATGTTTTTTTCCCATAAAAGAAGAATGTCTTTTCACTGTCTCTTTCCTTGTAAAGTCATGAGGTGTTTGTCATGTGGTTGTTTTGGCTTTTTTTTTTTTTTTTTTTTTCACAGAATTGTTTTGTTTCTGACAAAGTTGTAAGAAATCTACTTTTCCAGCTAAAAGTAATTTTGACAAATCCTCCAACCAGCCTCTAAGGAATAGCATCCCACCTGGTTTTAAAAGTCAGTTTAATATTCAGTGTGTGGGTTTGTTTTTTTTTTTTATTAATGCACTTGGCTGCAAAGCAATAAATATCAAAGCACCATAAACTAACATTTTTATAGTTGGTACACAGACACTTTTCTTACCAGTGGCAGGAGCATTAAAATTTCTAAGTTTTAATATTATTAGATTCTAGCACTTATAATAACATAAAAATAGGGGAAATGGGAATACTGGTAATTACCTGAAACGGTGGAATGCAATAAAAACATCCTAAAGGCATATCGTTGAATTCCTAAAACAACTCAATATGTTAATTGTTTGATGAAAGAGCAGAAGATATCTATTTCTGTATGCACTCTAGATAGGCAGATGACTTATCCCAAGAGAATGGGTCTGACTTAGAGCTTTGAGTTCATTTAGTACTTCAGAAGCTGAAATAGTGGTGTTTGTGTCGTGGTTCTTTTTTTGGTTAGTTGTTTTTTGTGTGTATTGTTTCTTTTTGTTTTAAATCAGCATGAACTTTGAGTGTCTTAAGACCCACGATGAAACACTGAGACTCTAAATATGGAATATTATGATAACATCTGTTACCACTGATGCCTTATCAAAAGGTAATTTTTTTTCTTTTTTTGTTATTTCAGCCAGTTTTTCAATCATTATATTAATGATATAATGAAAGAACACAAGGAGAAAGAGTTAAAAGTGGCTTTGGCATTCTCTGGCATCCTGCATTCTCCTGTGAAACAGGTTCTTTCCAGCTTCCCCCACTCTTTTTCTGGAGTAGGTAGAAAATGTGTCTTTTACAAATAGGAGCCTGGTGATTTTTGAGGATATGAGAAGAAACTCGGTGTTTTGAAGAACTGATAGTCTGTTTTGGATGCTCTTATGGGTTTGGGGTAGGGTTTTCAGGGGGAAGGGGGGAGGGGAGGGTGTTTGGATTGTTTGCTTGTTCGCTTCTTCGTTTTTTTGGAGATATGAAGGAAAAGCCGGGATTGCAGTGTCGATGTCTTCGGAGCTTCTCCCCCGCCTCCGTTCTCTGCGTCCTGGGGCAGGGGCCGGGGAGCTGCAGCGGTGGAGAGACGCAGGAACGGAATCGTCACTCCTGCGTGCCGCAGTTGAGTGGCGGCCACCAGACCACGTGGCATTTTGGCAGGAACCGCCATTTTGACTGGAGTGAAGATCCCGAAAGAAAGGAGGAGTCCAGTGCCACCGGCCAATCAGAGGACAGCCTGGCTGGGAAGAAGACGCTGGATTCCCGTGGGACTTCCAGGGCATAAAGGCCTGAACACAGGAGTCCTCGGTCTCTCTTTGCTCCCTCCTAAGCTGAGAGAGGCACGGCTCCCCTCCTTCTGGCTCCTGGACAGCGTGGCCTGCTTCCACTCACCTCCATCGGCTCAGGTAGCAGCGTGGCGGCATTGGAGCCAACCTAGCCAAACTGCAAGTGATAATTTTCCCCCGTGAGTGTCCCTGGGGGGAAGTGTTTTTCACCTTCTTTGTCTTGCAGGGGCTCTGAGGGCTGGGAGTGTACCATCAGCAAAGTGGCTTCCCTTTCCTTCCCCTGCTTCTCAGCTGATCTAACCACCTTTGAGGAGCAGTTTGGTTTTTTTGGTTTTATTGTGTGACACTGTCGGGTGCTACATTGTGTATCCTTTGCCTAGTGACTAGGGATCCTATAAGGTTTTTTGTTAGAGCCCTAGACAATAAATCTGTTGGTTGCTGTTGAATCTGTTCAGTCTATTGTCACTGTTGTGTGCCCCCTAGTGGTATAGTGGTTCAAACAACAACAGATGCATTACCTAAGACAAACTAGGGAACAGAAGAGTGAAGGGAAAAGAGTTCTAACTGAAAAAAAAGAACTCTCGGACTCTTTCTAGGTTCCACAGTTTCTGTGAACTGTTTTATAGGAAAATTGTAGGCTTGCGGTTGCTGTGGAGTTGCTGAATGTGACCTGCTTAGTGAGAAAGGATGCCAATACCTTCAAAAGCCCATAGATCTACCACAATGTATTTTATTACCACTTTGTTTACACTTTCAATTCTATGTAGCACTCAATGGGAAAAAACCAACAAACAAGTAAAAAATCACCTTTTATTTTATCTGAGCCATTCTTCAATGTTCATATTATGATCAAACTCAGAACATTTTGAGTAGTGGACGTTTTTTAGACTTTCAAGGTGGAGGAGAAAATAGTAAGCCTCTTCCAGGATTTTCTGATAGACTACTTTTGCATCCAACTTTATGCTTTTTTTTACAAGTTCTTGGGAGATATATGTCTTTTAATGTGTCATAGAAATAAATCAATACATACAATTTATTAGAAAAAACTGTGGTGATTTGTGCTCCAGGATAAATTTTCAGCACTTGCAAAAAGTTTGTTTTCTTTGTATTTTGTGCTAGGAAAAAATGTGTAAATTACATAAACCACAACTTTTTTATTTAAAGTGAAACCAAAAGTACATGTATTTGCACCTCGTGTACTTGTGTTAGTATGTGTGTAGTTCGTATCTCAAAACCCATCAAGTGTGAGTGCTATGTTGCTAATTTTTCTCATATTTTGAAGCAAAATGCATATAGTTCCTGTGAGGGAAACAAAAAAGTATTTTTATTTGGCAGAATGAGAATATCACATTTTGGGAAAAAAAATTGCAACCTGCTATGGCAGATGGTGAGGACAGCGAAGCAGCCATTGGTATTAAAATTGAATTTACAATGTCCTAATGGTTATAGGTTTTTCCTCTATATGCTTGGATGAGATATAAACTGAGTTCAATAACATTTGCCTGATGCAGATGCTCTCGGTTTGGATGGAGCCACCAGAAAGGGACTGATTCTGGTTTTGGTACATACAGAGGTACATGTTTAAAAGCCTACCTTCTGTCTTTGAGAGGCATTTGCTTTGTCGATGTATTTGAGGAATTTTGTTGTTTTGTGCCTGCAGTCTTAAGACAGTGGGTTTGCTGGGCTATGTGAATAATGCTGCATTGGGGCGCTATTTGCCATCCATTTTAAGCGTGACAACGGGTATATCTGGGAGTGAAATAGATTTTTTTTTTTCTAGATGAAAGGATAAAAATAACACACTATGTAACTTGATATTTTAAGAAGTCTAACCAAAATTTTAAATGTTAGATATTTGCACTTAAGCTTGTAAACCAATGCCTAAATACATGCAGTTTGATTTTTTGAAGAAATTCAGCACTTTTTATAATTTGTAAAGGATATATTAGATGCTGAGTGCCCTTAAAATTTGGACTCACTTAAAAAAACACTAGGGAGTTGAGAAGGCTAAACTAGGCTGACTTCTACCTCTGATTTAATTTTCTAATCCTTGCTTTCATAACATTAATTCCTTAATTTAATGAGTTTATTCGTGTATTGTCATGTGCTTTGTCCATAATAGAATGGCTGTAAGAGAAAGATGAAGTATCAGTTCTGTTACAGCAGATAATTTTCTGTGTAGTTATACATAGGGGTCAGGCTTAGCACAGAGGAGGGTTGATGTTGTGAATAACACTCAGCTGAATTGGAGAAGCTAGACATGGCAAGATCCTGTCAGAAGACAGGTATAAATTCTATTTAAGCAAGGCTAGGCCAGCTCAAGTGGTAATGACTGAAACTTGTAAACATTTACTAGCTGCTCAATTAAAAAAAAAGTCAATTTAGTGGTGTTATAAAGTCTGAGATAGGAGATGTAATTATAATATAGCAATTTATAGAAACCTAAAAACTTATGTTCTTTTAAAAGCTGATCATGTTCTGTCCAAGATAACAGGAAAGCTTCTGTAAAATTTCCATAGCTGTGCCTAGCTGCCTGCATCTCTGGGTTCATATTATTCAGGAATATTCAACCATACACCTCAATGTCAATGACAGTACTTTTAATTTGTGGTCCAAAAACCAGTAGTTTGGATTTATGCTCTGAATGTTTAGTTTTACAAATAATAAGATAAATTTAAAACACCAGGAAAATACTTTTAATTTCAAAGACATATTTATTCAGGCATTTATATTTTGGTAATTTACAATCTAAAAGAGTAAAAAACCCCGGTATTTTAGAAAGCCATTGACGTGGGACTTGGGAGAGAGTTGTAAGAACAGCACATACGGATGAGGCCATATGTTCCTAAGATGCTACAACACCTTCAAATTTGCTGACTTTCTGAAACTTTTGGATCTATTTCTATCCAAGCCCAGTGTGAGTGGAGTTGGGGTATTCTACAGAGAAGTAACATAATCTAATCACCTTTGGTCCTGTCCAAGAGTTCAAAATCAAATATCTTGTCTGCATCATATTTAGCTGAGTTTTCTTACCTAGTTTCCATTATCTGCCCTGCAGAATTTCTTTAAGGATACATACTCCTGCCCTTTAAAAGTTTTGTAAAATATATTGGGAATAGAGACACTTGCTAAGAAATGAATTTTCTATTCTGGTAATTATTCCATTTGATGCATTTCACACAGAAAATGAGATGCATTAACCATTTACCTTCAAAACCAGTCTTTAGTTGTGCCAGGTTAAGCAAAATTTAAATAAACTATGTTAATGTAACATTCAAATTGACAACACATTTCTTTTTCTTTATAAAAGACATCAGTGAACTAAAATCAGGCTTTGGTCTAGAATTTGGCTGGCATGAATAACTCCTTAATGGACCTGTTTGGAGATTCTGCTCTTCAGTGTACAGTATCTCAGCCTGTCCTCTAAAGAGAAAATTATTTCTTATCCCGGTTTATGCATGCTGGATTTTGTAGCAAAAGCTTTCTTGGAAACCTTCAAAAAGCACAGGGAAATGCATTCCTTTCTGAGAAGTATTTACATCTAGATATTTTAGAAAAGAATTTGGCAGCCTTTTAAGTGAACTGAGGAATGTGTCACTCATCTGGAATTATAAGCAAGACTTTGACAGAATTTGGGATACATCTAAGTAACCCTTTCTTTATTTGATAAAGGGTATTTCAGGAGAATCATTCATGGTGAAATGTCTTCCTGTGTAAACTTTGTGTTGTATATAAAATTCCACATGATTAAACATGTTAGATGCAAACATCAAAATATATGCATGTAGCTCATGATTGATTCATGCCTTAGACTAACTTGAAGGCAATTTATTTCTGTCTGATCCCAGTAAGTTCGATGTAAGTGTTGGTGAACTGAGCTGTTCAGAGAGAGAGTAGTGCAATATTCATAATTTCTTTAACAAGCCAGGTGGTTTCAGTCCCTTACGGACATCAAGAGATTAATATAATTTGGTTACCTAAAGGACAACTAATTTGCTTAGTTTAACCCCCACTGGTTATTTCAACCAATTCGTTCCATTTAAAATATATACCACAATTTAGAGCAAGACAATGTTAGGAAAAAAGGATTTCTAAGTAAATAATGTAGCTAATACCAATGAAAAATTCTTCAATTATGTATTACTCAGAAAACTGTTACCCCTACAATGAATAATAAATATTGAATAGTTGCTGTGAAAATATTCCTAATGCACTGTAGCTAAAATTGTTCAAGTTGCTATAGGAAGACTCAAAGTACATGCCTTTATTCTCTTATAGGTTTTTTAAGTTCAAAATTTGCACAAAACTTCAGCAAGAAACAACTGAATGGTAAATAAGTTGATCCTGAACCTGCTTTGATTTCTGCTTTCTTTCATACTTTTGTGAGCACTGAAAAATTATGAACTTCTGTGACTGTTAGACATAAGGATCACAATTTTTCTGAATTTTCAAGAAAAAAAAACCTAGAAAAGCTTATATGTCTTCAATTTTTAGAGATGCTTGTAAGGTAGTTTGCATTCTTTTTGTTGTTTCACAGTGCAGGGTATCAGTGAAGAATTTCACATGGCATACTGTGGAAAACAAAAATAAAAAAGAACAGTGAGAACGCTGTCTTCAAGAAGTGCTGATGCTCTTTTTTTTTCACATAGACATTATTTTAACATTATATCTGATAGTAAGTAGAGATTAAACTTTTGAGAAAGTTACCTGAAAGATGTGTCACAGAATGTGAAAGAGCAGGATGAGAAAGAAAATACCGTTTTGTTGCTTTGACTCTGGTGTGTTGTGGTTCATTTCAGACTTGTTTTCACTTGGAAGCTTAGATTTGTTTGCCTACTTGACCAGGATGCTTCTCTTTGACAATGGTGGCATTACAATAATAACTTTGACACTATCCATCTGCGAAATCACTTGGAAAACTGAAGATGGTAATAAAAATTACAACGTATTATCAAAAATTCATGCTTCAAAGTTTTTTATATATGTACTTTTGATGTATCTGCGGCTGTTCTGTGAGAAACTTAATGTATTACTGTGATTTAGGTTTCTATTTAAGCGTATATTCAGATTCTCAAAATCACATTGCATGGACATACCCCTCTACATTGGTAATGAAAGTCTATGGCAGATTATCTATCTCTGCATCTCCAAAACTTCATAATTGTCACCAAATTCGTATTCCCATCTTTAACAAACAACTGTAACTGGATAATCTCAGAGAAGGATTCACATTTGTACTGCAGTCTAGATGATGTTAATATTAGAAGGTAGAAATTGTGATTTACCAAAAAATCATGGACCATAACATAAACAAATTCATGAGCACAGACTTCTGAAGCAGACTTTGAGCACTATTATTTGAGCACCTTGTCAGGATTTTTGTTTTGGTTTTGTATTGCAGATGCTGGTATTCTTCTTTTTAGTCATAGAATTCCTGTCATTTACTGCTCTGTCTACCTTCATGTTAGTAAGCCAATGTTATGACACATTTATGTGGAAAAATCATTTTGACTGAATTTACTGAGAGCAACAGCAAAAGTAGTAAGGAGTTCTACTTGAACAGGAAAATATTCTTTCCTTTCCTATCAGACAGAATGTAGACAGAAGAGCATGCTTAACAAAAGCTGCCTACAATAACAGAGTTGGTAAACCTTAGAAACTCATTTAATATTGTAAATATTTCCAAATCTTAATACTAGATGTCAGTCTGATGGTGAGTATCTGCGATCTGGTGTCTAAATATCCAGTGCAATTCAAAGGTGAAGAATTAGATGTTCGGTTGCCAGGGGTTACCTTTATCATCTGCAAATAAATGTTTAAGTGAGGGACAAAAAAATCTTCCAGTTTTTACAAGGTCTGCAAGGATCATCTAGTTTCATTTATACTGAAGAGCTGATATCAGTTAGAGCAGACATAATCTTAAAGAATACAGTTTGGGAAGGGGGGTTGGAAGATGGAAGTCCACCAAAATGCACCAATAAATCTGCTCATTTTGGTCAATTCTGACACCAAAAAACGGTGATCTACCTACTGAACAATGATGATGGTATCTTAGCTAGGCTGCCACACACAGTGAATGGTTAAGACTAAAGATCTGCCAAGAAAAGGAGTACTGCAGCTGAATGTTGGGTTAAAATCACACTCAGATATAACAGCATAGCTTTTCTTCCTGATTAGTATGGAAATTACACCAAACTAGACATCCTTGCATTTGCATGTGTATGTAATTAGCCTGTGAGGAATCTAGCAGAATTGTCGAGATCCTGTGTTTATTTTTTCCCCTCTGCTCTGTGGCCTTCAGTGGTTACTTGCTGAATCTTCCTGCATTTTATCCTTTACTGCTATCTTGTGGCGTGTGATGGAAACATCTCTCAGTGCCTTTTTTTCCTTCCTTTTAATAAAAAAAATTAAACAATGCTTTAATGCAAAGAACAGCAACTAATTTTGTTTTACATGGGCTTCTATGAAGCCTTACTTTTATATTTAAATGTTTCTCTGCTTTTAAGCTACAGATGAAGTATGAACAGCACTAAAATATGTTTAAATCTGAAAACTGACTTTTTTGATATAGAAAATGTAGTTCTGGAAACTACTTACTTGTAGTACAACACTTAGAGGAACAATACCCCTCAGGTGATAGTATGAAAAAATAAGTATATATTCTCCAGAGTACCGTTTATATAGTTCCTATCATACCTTCCACTTTTAGTGGATGAATACTGCACAGCAATTGCTGTCTAAGGTATTCCCCCACACACCCCTCCTGTTGAGGAATATATGGTGCAGGTAGTCCAGTTTGCCAGCTGCAGTTCAAGATGCAGAATGAAATGCAGGTTGAGTTGAGGGGAGCCCAGAAAGGCAAGAGCCAGTGAGCCACAACACTTTATGTAATGTAGGACATCAAGACCAGTGGCATCAGCCAGGTGAACGGACATGGAGAGAAGACTCAGGAGGAAGAGCAGGACTTGTGTGAGGGTATAGACTAGGAGGGTATAAAAGCCAGGGGTTCCTTTGTTGGGGGTTGCTCTTGGAGGCACAGGCTCGGGCAGTTTCTATGTTACTGTGTCATGAATAAATTGCTTTATGGAACTGAACATCCGAGAACTTAAACTTTATGGAACTTCCATAAAGTTCCCATTTGCTATGGGAAACTTTGAGTCAAAGTGGTAAGGAAACCTAGTCTGATTCTGAGTGTGGAGTTTGTAGGGAGTCAAGCTCCTGTGGGGTCACTGAAAGGCTGGGCCTTTGGTCCCAGCAGATAAAGTCTCTGGCCTTGGAAGTGGGACTGCCAGAGTGTCTTGTGAAGTTTCCTTAACACCCCACCCTGTTCACAATTCATCTCTTGAATTCCAAGGTAGACTGTGACATGGACATCTTCCAAAAAGTTAGAATAAAAATCCTATAGGTAAGTCAAAGTCAAGGGGTCTAAAAGAGTAAATGGGAAGGGGGAGTAGACACCTAAACTAGAACAAACTTCAGGATCGATACAAGAAATTAAGTTTAGTTGTACTGAAGATGTTTACAGGATTTGACATAAACTTTAGTGTTGAAAAGGGATTTATCAAGAATCTTTTCAGTCAGTACTTTTTCAGACAGTATGTATATTTTCCTTAAAAAAAAAATCAGTTTTGCAGAATATAATTCAGAAGATGACAACAGATGCAGAGTTCTCTTTCTTTGTTGCCATCTTTAGTGACAAATTAAATGCAAACATTTTCAGATTTCTACTCTTTCTACCCATCCAGATGCTTTTACTGTGAGATTTCTGTTCTTTTCTCTTTGACATATATAGCTTGTATCTGGCTCTTCACCTTTAGTAATCAACAAAAAAATTAGTAATGTTTGCCTTTCTGCTCTTCCCACATCTTTCATATGCAATTTCCGTGTTCTATGTTCTGAATCTCCTCTGCTTTCTGCTTAGTTTTTGAAGCTGAGAGAGTGTTTATATGCAACTGTTAATTGAATTTACCACATAAAAGATGATTCCTGTAAACCATATGAATCTGTACAACGTTTGTTACATTTGATTTGTTTGTCTTGGACTGCTTCTGTGGTCTGATTTATAGTAAAGACCTTTCTATAAAAATTAGGATGCCAAAAACGGTAGCCTGAATATCAGCTCCCATCAGCTCTTTTTCTCTGCCCTCTCCCTGTCTCTGCCCAGTCCAGGTAAGATTTATTGACACTAGAAAAAAAGAGATGACCAATAGCTTTCATGTGAAGCTTCATGCTTTTGCATTTGGTAGATACTTTCAGTTTCTTAATTTACAGTAAATAATGCGGAAATATAATTCTTATTATTTCTTTTTATACACTAGTTAAAGTTGTCCACAAAACATTACATATTTCCTTTAGCTCTGATAATGCTACTGGTTCTGTGAGTTCTTTTGGCTTTGTATTGGTTTTCTCTCTGGCCAGGTTTGGTAGCAGCAGGGGGGGCTGAGGGGGAGGCTTCCTCGAGAAGCTGCTGGAAGTTTCCCCATGTCCAGCAGAGTCAGTGCCAGTTGGCTCCAAGCTGGGCCCGCTGCTGACCAAGGCCAGGCCAATCAGCAGTTGAAGGAACGTCTCTGTGGTAACATTTTTTTTCTTTCCTTCTTAAATAAGTTGGAAGGAAACGAAGATGGCTGCTGGAGACGAGCAGAGTGAGAACTTGTAAACAACAACGCAGACACCAAGGTCAGTACAGAAGGAGGGGGAGGAGATGCTCCCGGCGCCGGAGCTGAGATCCAGCTGCAGCCCATGGTGCAGACC
>VXBA01001986.1:0-50796 GCA_013399895.1 Serilophus lunatus | reverse complement strand
GCGGCTGGAAGGACTCTTCTTCCCAAGCAGCAGCTGAGAACAGCAGCTGACCAGCAACCTCCCCCTCTCACCTCACCTTTTCCCTGGACCACTGCGGGAGAGCAGGTCGGATGTAAGAAGGAGGGGGTGTGGGGGGGTAAAAGGTGTCTCTTATTGTCTCTCACTCTTAAGCTCTGATCTTATTAGTAATAAACTCTATTGTTCCCACATGGAGTCATGTTTTGCCTGTGACGGTGATTAGCAAAGAATCTGTTATGGTCCTTAACTCACAAAACCTCTTGTTATATTCTCTCTCCTCTATTGCTGGGTGAGGGGGAGTGAGAGAGTGGCTGTAGTGAGTCCCTGGCATCCAGCCCGGGCTAAACCACAACAGGCTTCATATGAGTATTTTCTAGCATTTGCTGTTTTAATGAAGGCTGTTAACTGTGTACTATGAGAGCTCATGTGGCTTCAGAAATGTGTAATACAATGGTGACTTTTTATGTACATCTTTTTTTCTAAACATTTCTCATTATTCAAAAAAGTATTAACGTCACTGGCCACGAATCCCCTTTAACAATAGAGATTTAAAGCCCTTAATCACATACAGAGATGAGCCAAGTTTTAATTTAGTCAAACAGTTTTATAGAAGAATAATCTTGTTATAACAACTCAGTCTTTTGGCATAAAGGTTAATGTACACAATATGTGAAAAACGCATGTAGTTCTAATAAGATACTGAATAAACAGTATATTGTTTTGTTCAGCAGTGACTAATAGCTAAATCTGCTATTTTTTCAAACCAGTACATGGTTATGGTATCCATCTATAGCAGCACTAAGTTACAAACCTTCAGGTCTGTTCTCCTTTCTGTGCGTAAGCTTAGTCTATTAAAGTTAATTTGCTTCTTGAATGTGCATAGTTCAAACTCAAATATCTAAATATTAGTGACCCTCTTTACTTGTACTAAACCTGCTGTGTTATACTCTACTTTCTTTTTCCAAAAAAAGTAATTTGGGCTGCTTGATGGGGTTGGAACATCTATTAACTTTTGTCTGTAAGATGCCTCTGCTTAATACAGGAAAAAAGGTGGCTATGCGTGTGCAGCCAGCCTAATCCTGCTATTGCAATGATTTAGATGAGCCAGAGTATGTATGATTACTCTTCCTTCCCCTTCATCCCCTGTGAAATGCTGGCCAATTCACCCCAAGTCTTCAATGTGAACTGAAGGAAGAATATCTGCGCTCCCTCAGTACAACTCCTCCCTGGCGAATTCTGATCAGAGCCCTCTCTAAGCGCAGAGAAATTATCAGGAACCTTGCCACTAACATTCAAGAAGTCTCAACAGGTCACTGTGGCCTTTCGTTCCACCTCTTCTCATTACAGTTTGGAACAAGATGATCTATACTAGACAATCACTCGTCAGCAGTCTCTCATCTCCATCTAAATGGGGATGAAAAATGCATTTGAAATGCCAAAATGTCCTATAAAAAAAGAATTGTCAACAAAATAAATGATGAGTTATTGGGAGGAGGGAGGTAGTTAGTGAAACAGCACACTTTAAATCAGCCTTTGAAATCATTTAGAAAATAAAAGCCAAAGTTACAATGCACACAGAGGAAGGAACTCATGCAAACAATAAAAACAAACTCATGGATATTGAATGAAACAATTCTGACATCTAGTGTATAGATAGCTGTTAGAGAAATGACACAGCTGATGATTTTTCTTGTGTGTACAGGTGTTTGTCAAATTTAAAAAAGAATAAGCTGTCTAAACACTGAGAAAGCTATAAAGCATAAACCTAAGATATAAACCAGGGAGATATATGTATACAAATGAAAAGAAGATGTATGAGAAGCTTTATATGAAAAGTTTTCAAATAAAAATATGAAATTTTTTACAATAATAACTTTTTTCACGTAATATCTGAAAGGGTTATGTTAATAGTAGAGTAATTCAGCTAGTAAAATTTTCTTGTAGATGATGTCACATAAACTCACAACCCAGTCATGAGACATGTTGTATTGTCTGAAAAATATTTTCTTCATACTTGTGGTAGAAAAACTAGAAGTGAAATAGTGAATTTGTCGTCTCAGGTTATATCATCCACACAACAAGCCTTCTCATTCACTCCAGTAAAATGCATCAACTCTACAAAAGAATCGGGTTTCCTCTTTTCTTCATGTTTTCTGCAGGTTTTTTTTTAAAAGCACTCCTATAAAGCTATTTCTAGGCTGTTTGATATTTCCTGCTTTGATGAACCATGAAGTTATTAGTTACACTCAGTGGGACATGTCATTTTCTATACAAGCAATTCATATAATTAGCACTCCTAGGGGAGGTCAGTGTTTGAGTGAACAGTACCCCATGAAACAGAATGTGCCTGGAGATAGATGTCCCATAAGGAAATATTCTACAAGGAAAATCCAATGAAGGTCATCACCTAGACATTGGAAGTGACCATCTCCAAGTTGTTTGAATAAATCCACTATGAATTGTCTGTTAACTGGAACATGAACAGCCTGCTAGGATACAGGCAATGATGTAATTCCTCCCTGTACTTACAAGTATGTTGAACCAGTATTCCATGGGTATGCAAAATTCTTCCCATCTAACCATTAGCCAGTCAGTGTTATAGATTTGTCAGGCTTTGGTCTTTAAATGCTTTGTCTCTGCTGCCATTGAAGTTAAAAACTCCTTTACCTGAGTAACTTACTTGTCTTAAATAGCATTGCATATTTTTCATATGCAAAATTTTGGTTATGCTGTCTTAAAGCAAAAATGCTATACTCAAAGGAAGGTGAGATTTATATCAGGGTATTAATGTAATGATATGAAAAAAAGTATTAAATAAATCTCAGAAGGAAATCTTTTGAGTGCAAAATCCAGATGCATGAAATGTATTTAAAACAAAAATGGAGATTGGTCATACATACTTATATCAATGATCCCAATGATAACTGAATGACTCTTAGGGATTTAGAAAAGTGAAATGATGCCCTTTTGTGGAAGGCAAGGTATACAAGTGCGGAAGGGAACATGTGGCCAGACATGTTGTTAATGTAATGCTGTAGCTTAAGATGTTGGAATAGAAGCATGGAAGTCCAAGCCTGGGCTGTGGAGGGCTTTTGTATTCTTTGAAAAAACCCCTCACATACTTCCAAAAGATGCCTCATCTTCTCTGTCATCAAGAAAGCCTGTCTGTCTTACTTTTGGCTTAAAAATGATTTTTTATGGAAAAGAGAATGAGATACAGAAAAGAGGACAAAGGAAATGTATTTCCTTCCAAGCTATCAGCTTCCAAGAAAGAATGAGCTTGAAATCATTCTGTACTGCCACTTTCTGGCAGTCTGTAGAAATTAATTTAAAAAATGATAATGTCTCATAAACATCCCTGTATATCGTATTGCTGCTATAACAGATGTGTTGATAAAAGATAGTGTTTATTGCAATGGCATACTGTGGTGGTGGCCAAATAGCATCTATTGCTGGTAGACAATAGCAAATTGTACTGTCTAGTTATGATCACTGTTTTCTAGCTCAGAGATTCCTAGTAATTTGCATTACATCAGTATTTTTGGCAATCCACAAAGACCTGAATTAGTGCAATACATAATTTTTTAATTGTTTTTAAGTCTATCACATATTAAAATACATATTACATTATGGCTTTCAAAAAATATATGATAGACTGTAGTAGAAGGCATTTACAGATAAGGTTGTTCTGCTTTGGGTTTTGTTGTTGTTGTTGTTGTGGGTTTTTTTAATCTGATTACAAATAAATGTATGTACTCTGTACTTTTACATATTTGCTGATTTTTATTTTTCAAAAGCAAAATATAAAAAAAACCCCTTTTATAGCTTTTCCATCTGACACTTTTCCATGGATCATATGATTGTAATTGTTGAGTTACTGTGCCCAATAATTTAGAATCTCCTTGTTTTTTGTAGTGGACTGAACCGTAGATGACAAAAGCCTCGAGACTTTTTATCTGTAGCAGATAAATCTCCTTCCCCTGAATATCACATCCTTTCAAGAAAATGGGGAAAGAGCGCTGCTTCTTTCAGCTCCTTGCCATGTTTTTTTCCTGTCCAAAAGGTTTATGTATTTTTTGCAGTTGACTGTTCTGATATACTTGGGAAGTATTCTTTTTCTCCTGGCTTCTCTGATTGGGATACTGATGCCTAAAATCAGAGAGAGGAAAAAAACCGTCCAAACAAAGATAATAGAGGAAAAGTGGAGGTTCTTTAATGGAAGATTCCAGATTTTAAGATGTGCCCCAGGCTCCCGGTATCATCCCATATTTATAATATTCATCAATCTTTCCCCTCCCTCTGTCAACCAACCAGCATCCTGCCTGATTTCTGCCAACCCCTGGGCCCAGGTTCTCTGGGCCCTCTATTTTGTCTTACTACCTTGTTTACTTAAGACAGATTGTTAAACATAGCTTCACAATTCATGAGAAAAGGCCTAACAAGGAAACTTCGAGTGAACTATAGTCAAGCTCAAATCCCAGAAACATGAGGAAAAACCTCAAGGCATCACTCTCCCCTTTAGAGGCTAGACAAGAACTCTGCTTGTCTAGTCTCTACTAATTTTCCTTGGTTACATATCATGCTATGATTACATACCATAAGAATGAACAATAGTGGCAGCTGTGAACAATTGCACAGACACTAATTATGATAAAACCAATATGAGCATCTGCTTTATCCAGGTCCAGTTTGGAAACCAGGAAGTGAGTGTATGAAAGACCTTCTCAAGGTCCAATGGGCCTTCATTGAGCGTTACCTGATGTAAAAATATGGGTTTGTTTCCAAATTCTTCCACTCTGATCTATAAAGAACAACAACAGTATAAATGCCAATTAGGGCCAGTATTAACCCTCATTCATTGCTGGCATTTGAATACAAATCCAACAGTTACCTTTATGCAGAAAATTAAACACATTTTGGACTAGGCCCATATGCAAATTTCAGTTCCAAACCTAATTCATGGTTGCCAAAAGTACAGCTAATAAACACAGAGAGAACTATTTATACTCTGTTTTCTTCATCTGCATCAGTCTCTTCTTTGCCAGTTGAATCAGGAGCAGAGGCTTTCTTAGCCCTGGAGTAGTGGATCAAACTGCACATGTCAGTAGTATGGGCTGTTTGTGTTTCTGGCTTTTAAGACACAGACTGGCCTATGGTTGTGAACTGCAATATCTATATAATGGAGAGGTGAATGTCTATGATAAAACCTGTGGTCCTATTGGGATAACTTTTCAGAATCTACAGCATTTATAGCTGTTCTATGTATTCCAAGTTAATAACGATAGAATGCTGTGGTTTGTAAAGTATACAAAATATTGTGCACTGAGGTAAGGAGAGGTTTTTATAATTTCATGAAGGCAGTAGTAATCTCTGTTGCACAGTACCTGCTAAAGAAAATGTTCAAACAGAATCTTTTGTGTATATAATCAAACCAAACTAATAAATAAATAAAAACCTTGACAAAAAGGATAAGGTAGAGTTTTGAAAAAAATGTCAACGATGCAAAGGGAAGAATCATTTTATGGAGCTAGATGTTGGAATGCCTCCAAAGAGTTGAGGTAGATGCTTTTTGTCCAGAGGGAAAACTAAACCAGATTTCCTAAGAGCAACACATAGGATTCTTCTCTTGACATCAGTAAAACATCAAAATAGTAAGAAGTGTTATAAATAAAATGAAGGAAAAAGAATATATTGGACTAAATGGGAAGCAGAAGTTTTGGAGAATTATAGTAAATGGATTGGATTTTGAATTTCAAGTTATTTATTTTGAAGGTTTATGGATATGATTGGCATGACAATGTGTTTTTATTCAAATAGTAAAAACTAACTTTCTTGAATTGTCAAAGAAAATGAGTAGCTGACAAAATAACCTATCAGTATTTATTTACTATAATTGAAAAGAAGTAGTAGTATATCAGAACAACCAAATTTTAACATCCCCATTGTATAAATAGTGTCTAGTGAAGTCCAGTGATTTTACTACTACGCAATAACTTCGAAAAATAGCATTTACTTGAAGCATGTGTTTGCTTTCTAGAACATGTTATTACCAGAGATTACCAAGTGATAAAAGCTTTTATTCTTTCTGCACCAGTAGGTTGCAAATAGGGAAAGTGAGGAGAGGGGAAAAAAGCGGATGGGTTGGAAAGGTGGTATACACAACATTGCAACAATACTATTGAAAAGATTTTGTTTCTTAACCACAGGTACAAAGATATTTCACCTGCTCTTAAAACAGTGGATTTACAGCAACCTCTGTGAAACTGTAAGTCTTACATAAGTGAGAGGTTATTTCATGTATTCTGCAAAATGTAGGAATTAAAAATATAAGAATTTTCATTCATCTGTATTAAATATTGTTGGTAGACCAGAATCTACACCCCAAAATTATGTGGAAGGGTCTATGAGAAAGAGACAGCAAACTGCCAGAAGAACTGGCTTCTAGTTTTTAACAAATATTATGAAGCTATCAATTGCATAAGTGAAAATTAGATTCTACATTAAAATGCTAGCCAAATATTAAGCTGATGGGCCTAAATGAGTGTAACATGAGGAGAAAATAACTGAATGTGTATTCTTTCATAATAAAAACCCCACTGCATTGGTGAATACGCTATCTAAACTCCTTCAGACTGCCACTAGATGGTGACAGTAACCTTTAAACAGTGTGGACTTGATCAGCTATTTTGAAGTGTAATATGAAAGTTGCTTTGCAGACTGATATATAGAATCTGGAAGCAATAATATCCACTAGCTCTGTAAAACCAGGGAGATGCATACTATTTTTTTTTCAAAATAATTTTTAGAGCCATTGTTGACTACAAGACTGAAAATTCTGTTCTACCTTACCCTTTAACTTCAAAATATGCTGTGTAGTGTACTTCAGTGAGGGTGTAAATATCATGAAGCTACCATTTTATAGTTCATTATCAAAAAGGACAATACCAGTCAAATTTTGGAACACTTCAGGATGCTGTAAAGCACGATTTGGAACAAGAATTTATGGAAATGTTCTGAGTATGTGTGTTTCTGTATTTCCTATCATTTCATCAGCATTGTGCAATAGTTTCTGATTTGCAGAGTAAAACTGGAGGTTTTGGCATTGAGAAGGCTGTATAACTTCATGAAAACACATTTCATGAGGAATATGAGCTACACTTTGGAAATTCTATTCTCACATGGGTGTTTTGCCAAATAAGGGCTACTTAACGGCTTTGAGTTCTGGGAATAACTGCAAACAAGTATTCTACCAATTTCAATGATCTCATCAAAACAACAACAAATCACATAAATTTTGTACTGGATAGAATTTAATTTCTGGATCTTAAAACATTTTTTTGTGTCCAGAAAAATGTGTGATTTTAAGTTGTAATTTAATTCGACATCTTTCAGAAGACAGACAAATTGTTCCATGCTCTTTCTTCTCCTTCTGCCCCCTTCTCTTCCCTTGGATGTTTAAGGCTACATATTAATCTTTTCTAGTAAAATCTGTGTAAAGTAAATATCTGCATTTTATGTTAATGCCTTTTTCTAGCCTTTTAGATATCTTCTATTAGTTGTTTTGTTAATCAGTGTATATACAGCACCATTAATCATCAAAAATTTTCCCATAAGGCTGAGAGGCTTTTGATCTACTTATAGATTTAATAGAAGATTTAATAGGCTGCTCAGTTCCTTCTCTTAGGAACATGCAATCCCAACACATGTCCATCCCCTTTGATGCACCTGAGGTCCAAAGCCCCCTATTTACATTGGGATTCACTCTTCCGGTTTAGTTGTAGTTAATTATCCATAAGTGTTAACAAGCAGTTGTCTTTACAGACATTGTTGAGTCTTCCAGCACTAATTTTTCGTAGTCAAAGAAAAAATTTATCAATATTCTTCAATGTATAAGCCATTAAATCATAAATTTAAGACATGGTAAATTCAAGTTGGAAGTCTTGTCATAGACATAACTCATCTCAGGTTTGCTCAGTTGCCAAACTGATACTTGTAGAGATTTAAAACTCAGTCAAACAAGTAATACCTTTCTGATGAAGATAAATAGATGACTATGGTTTTCAAGAATAGCTCCCTTCTATTATGAATAAAAATATTTTGTTTCCTGATTTTCTGTTGAAGGTTTATATTCTCTAAGGTAATGTTCCCCATTGCTTTATGTTCCTTAAAATCACTAGCATGATCATTATCCCTTGAAAAAATCTGCTTGTTATCAGATGAGCATCGATGCTGAACTCCACTTTATGAAAAAGACTGATAAATCTGGTAATGTCTGAGTATGATGAACATTAGTGGTTTAGTTTGGAATGGAGATCTGTTTTTCATTTGCTTTCTGTGCTGTGGTTGACATTGTGGAGAAGTTTCTTGGTCTGGATTACTCTCAGAGAAAACTAAATTACAGATGCTTTATAAGAGTATGCTCAAAGCAGATCAGCCTTCAGTGGGCAATTGGTCCCTTGAGCCAGAGTGGAGCTATAAAATTCATAGTGTGAGTCGTAAGTTCTCATCCCATTTATTCAGATATGCTGATCTCTTGTTTATCTATGTTTCCTGCTAAAACACCTGGTTTTATAGTACCAAATTCCGAAGATTCTTGCCTGTTCATAAAGTTGTGGTATTTGGTTTGTTTGTAATTTATTGTTGTTTAGTTTTTGGGGTTTTTAGTAGTAGTAGTACTAGAAACACCAAATCCTTTAACATTGCTAGGCAATGCAATAGTAGCTCTGGGGCAAAATCATAATTTAATGATGAAATAAAAATATTCTTATTGCCAAATAAACCATATATTCAAAGGTATAGTTAAGGATTGATAAGAGTGATGTACTATATCCATAAAATCACTTCTTTAAATTATGAATGCTATTAAAAGAAGACCAGATGTTCCACTGAGATGATTTTGCTCCCAGTATTTTTTCCTGCAGGTACTACAAGAAGTAATTATTCTGGCTTCAAAATAATGAATTCAGCTTGGAAGGGGGCAAGCTTTCAATAAACATGTCAAAAATTACCTATTTGATAAGTGTTGTTTCTTAGATTTAGCTGAGGAAGTATTATTTGTTGTTTATTTCTTTGTAAGAAAGCCATTTCAGCTAACCAGTTTGTCAAGATTATTGACCCATGAGAAAACAGCACTTGGTACACAAACAGAACTACTATACAAGCTAGATAATTTGATATGAACACTGTTAATAATTCATGATAATGAAAATTATTTTTGCCAGTAAATATGCTGACATGTCTCTACTTCATTTATGAAGTCTGGCTCTGCCCTGGTGGTGGCAGTTCTCAAGTCAACATTTCACAATAGGAACAACGAATGGACCAAACTATGTTCTCCAAATACCTTCCAATTTTTAATACTTTTTAGTTTTTTTATCTCACTTTACAAAGCATCATGAACTTCAGTACCTTATACTTTCTTAAAAGGCATCTGAATCGTGAAGTATAAGTACTACATTCTACACTTGTACTTTCTACATGTTTCTGTATTCTTGCACTGTTCCATCATGGTCATGCTTCATGTGTTTACATAAATCCAAGTGTTCTTCATATAGAATATTTAATTTTTGCTCTCTGCTTTCAGTCAACTGTTGTATCTACCCAGGAGTGAAATTCTTCTTAGTAAATCAGTGTGGCATTATACAAAAAGGTACACTAATACAAAGCTTTCTAAGTTAGCACTCCTTTGTTTATTTAATGTATGCAACTGCTAAAGCAGAATGTTTCCAGCAGGGAAGCCGCTGACAGGAATTCCTAGAAACATCAGCAGTTTGAATCACCAGATAGTGAGATAAAAGATATAATAGACTCTCTTTTGCCCTAAAATGTGTCTCAGTTTGTTCCTATTGATGCAGAAAGACAATTGCCATTTCTGTTATACAGTGATGGAAAAGCTGGTTATATGGCCATGAATGGTGCTGTTGATGGATGTTTTGCACTGTATGCACTTCCCTTGCCTTTAGAAAAATATTTTGTGGAATCATAAAATTATAAAGGAATAATGTACTAACTTTGTGATCATAGAAACAATTAATAATAAAAGACAGGCCTATTTTACTTAATAACAGCAAAACATCCAACAACCACCCCAAAACCTTTCCTGTTAACTTTATTTATCATACCTTATGGACTTTTTTTTCTCCCTAGTCATCTATTATTTAAGAGATGTTTTCAGGAGACATTAAAGGGAGATATTTAATGCTGCGAAAAAGGAATTAATATTCTATTACTATATGGTGAGAATTGCAGATAGGAATTATTTAGAATGATGCTTAGTAAGTGAGAAATAATGCCATCTGTATATATTAAATTTGAAGTATTGCCTGCTCCAATTTCTTAGGAAAAATAAAACAAAGTCAGCCTCCTATTTTTTTAGCCATGGAGACATATCCGTAAGCTTTCTTCTAAAATCATACTTAATTTCTTGAAAATTGAAGATTATAACATAAATATAATGCAAACATATGAGTAAAATGAATCTGAGGGACAAAAACCAGGGAGGAAAGGTTCACAGAGTTTATTAAGTACTTGATAAGAAATACATTAATCCTCCAAGATGTGGTTGCAGAGTACAATCCTGAAGTTCAGTAAGAAGACAGACAAATAAAAAATGAAGCTCATGTATGCTGGTATGTTGCATTGACAGGTGAGATATACCAGTAGTCCAGCCTTGTGACTTATGTGTGGAAATTGAAGACTAATGTTGGTAAATTGTGATTGTCATTCATGGCCTATATTGTTTGTAAGTTGAGTTCTACAGCGTTTCATTTTATGTTCTACACTGAGCTACATAATATATGGTCCAGGTGCAAAATGTCTTTTATTCATAAGAGAAAATTTTGCAGTCTGACATCTAAAACATTTTCTAGTCTTTCTGCCTTGGAGATTACATGCCCATGCAAAACATGAAGAATTTTCTATTGTGTGATGAGATATCATGGAACGATAAAAGGAAATATCAAAGTAGCATAGTGGATTATTGAACAGACTCAGAGAAATAGAGAGAATGATTATGTAATGAAGGTTGCAAACTGTGATGCAATCTTTTGAAAAACTGTGCTCTATTTTGTAGAGCATATGCTAAGAAGGGTGCGATTATCAGGTAGCCTGATGAGGGGTGAAATTTAGAGCAATATAACTTGTTTTATGTTATTTTCACCCAGACAGATGCAATTTACAGACTGAAAAATAACTACAAAAAGCTTAGTAGGAAAGACACATACTAACTTTGCCTCATGAAACATCGCCTATGACACGTAGAAGTATAAAGGAACTCCCCCTAAATCATTGTGGAACACCAAAGAATTAAAGTAGCCAGCAGCAATTGATTGTGGTTTCTCTACTGTTAGCATCAGAAATAGCTGTACACATGATCTTGTTGTTTCTGCCTCACTGATGGATGAAAAATGAAAGAAGAATGATACAGGATGTACTTGTTTTTAAAAAAATGCATGTAAAATGCTGCTTATCTACTGCCTATAGCAAATACCACAAAAGTGTGCACCCTATGTGTATTTCAGAAATTCATCTAAGATTCATGAGTTCCCTCTCTTGATTGTCTTTACATAGCTCAGGAGAGCAGATATCACTGTAACATATGCTCAGTTTAGCTCATACAATAGAGCCGTGTTCTACAATTGCTGATTTTGGTAAGTAGGAGACAGTGGGATCACATGTGTTTTTAGGGATGGAGTATCAAGGCTACTCCCCAGCCTTAGAACAGGTAGGAAATTCTTCTTGTTTGTAAGGATGAGGTCTTGCAGAGCATCTCCCCATATTGATTTCTCTATTACTTGTGTCAGGAAACTTGTGCCCTTGCCTATGTCTGCTGTGTTTTCTCTCCAGAAGATAGTGGTGGTTCAAGTCCTGTACAAGGGCAAGACCCTGTGAGCATAAAAGTTCTTTCAATTGCTTAAAAAGGCCTCATCTATTTCACCCTGATCAGGTAGCCTGTAGTAGACACCCACAATGTTTCCCAAGTATTCTTACCAATCTCAACCAATCAGCTCTTAGCTATTTCATTGTTTCAGCTTAGTTCCATCCATTCCTGCTGCTCTCCTACAAAGGATGACCCTTCCGCCACACCTAACTTGCTTTTCCTTCCTAAAAATCCTGTATCCTTTATAGTAGCACTCCAGGCATGCAAGTTATCCCACCATTGCAGCGCTGATTCCACTGAGGTTGTAACTCTGCAACTGCACTCAGAGTTCATTCATGCTGCAACTCAATTTCTTCTGTTTGTTTTCTGTGCTTTTTGCATAAGTGCAGGCTCTTTGGAAAATGCTTAGTCCAAATACTTATGAGCATTGCTCAAAGTGAACCCCTTTCAGCCCTCTATCCTGTTCTTGCCAGCCTGGTCCACCACTCTTATTCCTGGTTTAAAGTTCTCCTTATGAAATTGGTCAACTTGAGAGCAAACCTGGTTTTGATCCATTTGGTCAGTTGGGTCCATAAAAAGTATTTTCTGTTTTGTTGTGGAAATATAGTCTTAATCCCATCATACTAAATTTCAGTTGTCTTTGTCTTTGAAGAATAAATCAGTGCTGTGTCAAACAATGAAAAAATCTTAGTCTGTTGTTTTCTAAGATGGCATTAAAGCTTGAATTCATAAGCCTCTGTGTTGGAATCAATCAAACAAGTGTCATTAGGCTGAGTTAATGTTCATCCAAATTTGCATGCGAGAGATGGCAGTTATATCACCAGGCTGATGAAGGCCAGCACTTGTGTGTTGAACACCTACCTATTCACAGGAAAGATGGTGAGGTTTTAATACTGATGGGAAAATGGCTGATCAATTTGTTTTGGGGCAGAATTATGGCAGCTCAGTGCCATTTAATATTCTTGGTTTATTGACCTTTTAAGTCTGAAATTCTTAGTGATCTTGATATTCGAACAGACTGCAGACTAAGACAAGCATAACAGCTTTTTGGGAGAGAGTATTATGCCTCGGTTATGTTTCCTAGTACTTGTATCTTTCCTTCGCTGCTAGTGCCCCATCAGTTTCCTGATGATTATTTTTATCTCTCTGATTTGTATATGAAACAGGGTTTTTTTTAAGCTATAAAACATGTGAATATATTAGAATGCAGGAAGATGAAATATTTTAAACTCCTAGTGTTTTAAAACACAATATTGCAGCACTGAGTTTTTGTCAGTTACAAACTTTTGCTTACTATTTCTGGAAACAAATTGATTACAGTTAATAGAAGAGTCTAAAACATCGACAAAAGGTGCAATGCTTTAAAATAAATATTTTTGCTTCTCTTTGACCTTGAAGTTTAGCTGGTTTGTACCTCGGTGAAGTCAGTGTAATAATCCTTAATAATAAAATTCCTATCTCCTCGTTTTGGAATATAAAGTTTGCCTAAGTTGGGCCATGGAAGAAATACAGTTATATATCAGTTGTTCTCCACACTTTCTAAATTGATTACCAACTGAAGATACTTGAAAATAAAATAATTTTATGTTTGTTTTGCGTGATTTTTTTAATAAGCAGTAAATTCCCTTTTTACATGTATTTTAAAACTCTTGTTATTTTTTATTGCTGGAATTCATATTCCGGCTTGATTAGAATTGCCTGGTCTTTGTTGTGGTAACTGTGAATACTGAGGAACTAAGAGCAAGTTAAGGAAGAAAATCATTCAAAGCCAAGTCTTAATTGTCATAAGACCATAATTGCTACAATTAACTTATTTCCAACTCTTCTTTTTCTTTGAGGCAAAAATAGGTATCATTCAGGGATTTTTTTATTCTTTTGATGCCATCTCACAAACAGTACAGTGATGTCATAGAGAAAATCTTGTAAACTTTCTTCCTTTTTTGTTGTTGTGGGTAATGTGTTTCATACCCTTACCTTTTCATTGTGATTAGTTGTTGGAATTCACAATATCCATTACACAAATCTTATTTGGGAAGTTGTCATCTACATGTTTTATGAAAGGAAATGATCTTGCTGACTCTTGCTGACTTTGTTCTTTGTCTGAAGAAGACACTTGAAAAATGCTCTAAAATAAATGTAGCTGCTGTGTCTAAAAGCTTTTTAAAAGGTGTATAAAACTACTTGAGTCAGAAATAATGGTCCTTTCTTCACCAGGAGTGAAAAGAGAATGTGCAGCAATATAAAAACAGGAAAACCAGAAAAAAAACCCTAAGCACTTTACTAGATTAATTTCTCATCCTGTCAATGACATGGCATTACTTCAGCTTTTGGGAAATAAGTGTCCCTAAAAGATTTTGTGATATGTCAGTTACATGGCTAAGATTTTGAATATTCTGTTTAATATATAAGTAAGAAAAGTTAGCTATCTTGTGATGTGTCATATAATTAGAAACAAAATCCCAGTACAGATGTATAGTGATACTCTCCTGAATAGGCACAAACTGTACAGAAACATTCCTCTGGTTGTATAAGTCTCATTTTCCAAATGAGTACTGTGAAGAGAAAATAAAATATATAAGCTAGGTATTTAAAAAAAAAATCTTGTTATTAGTGTTCACTTAGAACATATTTTGCAGCAGATTGATGTATCATTACTATAATAGGGGTATATCCTGCTTTCAATTTTTCTTCTGTTCTTTTTTAGAAGTGACATAATGCAGCAATATGGTACTCTGAGTACATTTGGGTTCTGGCTATTAAGTATCCATTTGGAATATGCAAAATTTTCCAATTTTTCTACTTCAGAGTGACATATGGAGAAATGAACTTTCAGTGGCACTCCTAACTCTAATGAGAGTTATTAGTATGGCTACACTTGTGTGCACTTGCTCCTTGAGCATGAAAGCAGAAGTAACTGGCTTAGCCATGCATCTAAACAGTGTAATGAACTGCACTATAGCTTGGGCTAAGGCCTTACTTACGCAAGCAAGAAGAGAAGATATTTGAATGGGTGGAAAAACATTTGGCTTAGATTTATTTTTCTCTGATGTAATTTTAAAATGTCACTTAGGGCAGAAGATATCCTTGGGCTAACCTGTAAGTATGTAATTACAGATGACCAACAAATGTTGAGCTGTTCTAGTATCATCAAAGAATATTTGTGTATGTTCTAATATGATAGATCCATTGAATATATTTGTCACATTTAAATAAGAGCATTTATTATGGGAGAAATTATAAAAAAATATTTATAACACTGAATATTTAAACAAAGCTTGTTCTGAGACTTTCACAATTCAATAATCTAAAAATGAAAATGTGAGGGAAGCAAAGGAAGGAACAAAATTCTTTTGGCAGATAGGGTAGGAAGGGAGCATGAGACAGATGGAGGATACTTAGAATATAACAATGCTTTTTGTATTTCTTTTGTTTTTTTTTCCTTCTGTTTTTGAGTAGAACATAAAACCAGCTTCAATAGGTGTCCTGTCAAATAAGAACCTACAGGTCTGGCTCTCATTGGGGCATGTTTTTATCTCTGTGCCACACACATATTTAAGATGCTTGTCATTCCAGTGAGAAACTTTTAACATTTGTTTTGTCTTTTCTCTCCTGTAGTGCCAAGCAAACCACTTGTCTGCATTTTGGCATCTGTTATGTCTTTGCATGTGACATGTGCCTGGCTGCCTCACTAGAGGCAAAACTGGTCTCATTAAGCAGAAGAAATGTCTTCTAATAAGCCTCCATAGGTCCCTTTCCAAAGGTTTCTAACCAGTTTACTGGCTTATTCTGTCATTTCTAAGAAGTTTCAGGATAATTTTCTACCTCCAATTTTTTTATTTTTTTTTTTTAGTGGTGGTTTGGACAAAAGGTTCTTGTAGGATGAAGATCTCTCTTTTTTTTTTTTTTTTTTTTTTTCCCCAATCTTTCTTGAGCCAGTAAATACCTGCTTTGACTAATGCATGTACCAGAATGAAGTGGATTTAAATGGTTTGGAAGTGTTAGCTTGGTTTACCTTGGCTGTGGATCTTTTCTCCAAGGAATAGGAAAGATATCAAAATTGACTTGCCGTGTATTTGAAAAAAGTCACAAATCACTTACTCCATGTGGCTATATAGAAGTACTAACTGGTTCTTTGTTTGGGATTTCGGTTAGGTGTCTTTTTTTGTTTTGTTTTTAATGCTCATTTCATTAGCGTGTCTCAAAAAAAAAATGATATGGTCATTCTATTACTGCCTTATGAACATACGCAATAACATTCTCCAATTTTCTAGATGAGAAAAATTAAATACAGAAAAAAGGAACAGAGTTGCTTTGCTTGCTGTCACTGGAGGCCTCTAGCAAGATTAATTTTTTCCAGTGGGACTAGGTCTTTGTGTCATGATCCTAAACATGTGGTGAAAAAAACCCCAGGAAACCTGATTTCAAATTTATAGGAATTTATTACTTCATCCTGGGTAACCAGGCTTCCTAAGGAATTACTGAAGAGTTTTGAATCTCTTCCTATGTAAATTATTATTGTCAACTCATATTGATGGACACGTTCATCTAACACATTCTCAAGACACTCCATTGTAGTATTTTTTGAAGTTTCTTTATAATCCTATAGCAACATTATATAAACAGAAGGACATGGGGTTTATTTTTGTGTTACAAAACTCCGACTGAAATTATATATTCACAGTTAAGGCTAAATTGTGCTTTAGGACACTGAATTCATGTATGTTGTGGAAGTGTCTTTTTAAGTACACACAAATATTATTGACCTAATACTCGAATAAACTAGTATAATAATTTTTGTAGTTCAGTTGATTACTTCTTGTAAGAATCTTGATAAACTTCAATACAGATTACTAGAGACAAAGATATGTCCAGGTGTTTTTGTGTTTTGTTTTTTTTGGTGGGGAGACTTTGTTTGTTTTCTGGTTCTTTCTTTTTAGCAAGAGTAATAGGAGCAAAAATTACTTCATGCTAAAGAAATTTTTCTGTTGTGATAGAACAGAAAAAGAGAGTAAAGGATGCTGCTACCATACCAGATCAAGGCAAGTTAGGCATAGAGGTAATGGGGAATGGAGCAAAGAAGCAATCTTTGAGCTGAGCCCAGATGTTCCTCAATTAAGCCCAAGTGACACTGCCTGGATCACCAAGAGGTGTAGCTTCTGTTGGATTCTGAGGGAGTCAGTGATGCTTGTTAAATGAGTTAATCAGTAAACTGAATACAGAGAAGAATAATTTTCTTATAGTAGCAATTACTTTCAACAGTCTGTTAAACTAGAAATAGTGTTTCTGGTTGGAAAGATCTGTGCTCATAAATATGTTAATTAAATAGCAGTATGCAATATACTCTAATTATAGCTTTATGTTCCTAAATATAACACAGAGTGCTGGGTTAATTCTGTCATAACTGTGTGTTTTTAACCAGATACTACCTTAGAGTAATGACAAACTTTCTGTGGTAGCAATTCTTTTACAAAATGTGATGATCAAATCAGTGATGATATGTAAACATATTGAAATATGAAGTATTTCTAAATTAATTCTTATATCAAATTTTCCTGTGCCTTTTTTCAAGATGCTGTTTTTTATGGTAGAAGATCCTTTTGAAATCACCTCTGATGGTAAAGGTGTTTAGTCTAAATTCTGTATTTTTTTCAAAAAGCAAAAGGAAGTCATATTATCAGTCCCTTAGTTTAAATGCTTATTCAAAAGGCCAATTAAATATTAATTTGTTTTGCCAGCTACAGATAGAGCATTAGAAATATTTATATACAGGGAATTCAGAGATGGTGCTTGAAATTATTCCCTGGCTTGCACAGACAGGAATGTTTAATAATGCTTTTGTTATATCCAACTGCTTGTATATTGTGACACTAAACAATTTCATATATGTATCTATTATTGAATTCTACCCCATGCTTCTCAATACAGAAAAATTTCAGGATCTGGAATTTTCAAGTTATCAGTGAAACTGTTGTCTATGAAGTTGGTCATAAATGGACATGAGTGGAATGATAATTTTATTCTAAACTTAATATTATGTATATTAAATTGAGATTTAGCACCTGTGATTTATTCAGTAGACGTGTTTATATGTCTCACTTAATTTACTATGTCGGAGCAGTAAGGAAAAAGGGTTTTCTAGGGAGTAATCTGTACTGCTCATTTAGACATGCTCAACAGACTACACTGAGGACATGGAATGTAAAAAGGCATGGCAAAATAGTAGTGCTTTATCTTCACCAGTTCACTGGTTTACTTCTTATACCAGATGCTCCCTCATTAAGTACCTGGAAGGTCAGTCAGAAGCATGAGGATTTTCCTCCAGTTCTGTATATATAGTTAGTCTATCAACAATTTTACTTAAACTTGTGCTGTACATTTTTTCTGCTTAAAGCACTTGGTTCCTGAGGATGGAAAAAAATGCTTTTATTCATTCTAGGAATGAATTGTGGTTGTGAATACCTGTAGGTGAAAACCACAGGCAATTCTGTTTACAAAAGAGTAGGACAGGTTATTTGGTGTTTGTATGGGAATTATTTCAACTTGTTGTTAGGCAAATCTCTCAGTACAGATCACAGTATCTCAGAATCTGTGCAAAATGGTACTTGCAGTGAGAGTCAACACTAAGATCAAGGCAAACCTAGACAAAAAATCAAGATGAACCCTAGGAAGTGGATGATTTGAGCTTAATGTTAAAAGGCTGTGATAATTGGAATGTTTCTGAAAGTCTAAGAAAGATATACCTCTATGTTAAATAAATGATTAGCTGTGTAAGTTATGCATAAGTGCTTTGTTTCTATTCTGTGGAGAAGGAGACATCTTTAATGAAAGCCTCTTAGGGTTTTCTTCTGGAAAGAAAAGATGTATGTATCGTTACTGAAAGGTAAAATTAAAATGGCTCCTACACTTTTTTCATTATGTGCAGGGAATAAAAGTTATTAGGAGGACACTTTCTACTTCTGTATTTTCAGATTCGCCACAGGGCAGCCTTTAGCAACCCAGATGGGATTAGGATGATTGATGATCAGTTTTGGCTCATGACTGGAATCAAATCTTAAACATATTCTCAAATGCTGTCGAGCTGACCTCTGTTTTATGTTTCAAATTCTTTGTATTTACTCCAAATTCTGTGGTCATCTGGAAGTAAATGATATTTCCTTTGTTGGTTTTTTGTTTTCATTGTGTGGCAAAGGGAAAGAAAGCTGAACAAGAACAAAAAACATTAAATCTAAAACCATTAAATCTATCCAGAAGACATATATTTTTTCTATGTGCTGAAATTAACCATATCATTCCCACTTCTATATTTAATATTATATCATCTAAGCAGAAATTAAACTTGCTGATTTAAAGATGAAAAGTATTAAACTGATACTTTTCTGTCTTATTCCATACAACGTATTCATATGGATTTACTAGGCTCAGTGATCCTCATGACCAGCTTCCAGCTCAGGATATTCTATGATTCTATGGCTGTGTTGAAAACCTTGGATACCCTGAGAAAAGCATGAAAATATAGCCTTAAATTTTTAGATAAATTCCCTCTCAATGTGTGATTATGTGAAGGAGGAAAAAAAATAGAAAAGGAAAATCTGCTTAATATTTCAATAGGGTTGCTTTTTGTTTTGCTAACCAGCCTTTATTTCTACTTTCATAACCATGCTTATCTACAGAGAAGACAGGTTGACAGAATGTCTTTAAATCTTTTGTTGACTGAAGATAAAAACCCAATCACTAAGATTTTGAAGTTGTCTATCAGCTGCTTCCTGGGTGCACATGACTTCAGACTCTTATTGAATACAGTGCTGTACCAATATAAAATGCTGCAACAATTGAAGAGCATTAGAGCCTTAATCTCTGACCTAAGAACTCAAAAGGCAGAAATCCTTTTAAATTGTATTATTACAGAGTGGGATGAATATAGTTGGGATGAAAATGCATATTTTTCTCATATTTGTTAAGAGTCAGAGTACATGCCTCTTTAATTCTGTAGGAATATCTCTAGAACAAATGAGCTCTAAACTGCAGAAATGTAAGAAACTCCTTTAATGCTGGGGCCCTGTTCCTTTAGCCAGATGGATCAGCCAAGATCAGATGCATTAGAACAGCACTGTCTGCCTGGATTTGCTAGTGAAGGAAAGGTACAATGCTTACTGCACGGCTGCTACATCAGTGCAAAATAGCAGTGTTGCAATAAAATACCAGTGATCAAGCATGGAAAACAGACTATACAAATGAAAAGAAATTACTTTACTTTTGGAAAAGTGCTAAAAATTTGCAATTCTGAGAAAAACTCGTCTATCCCAAACCAGAATATATATTGTAGCTGTGAACGAGAAAAGTCAGATCTCTGACTTGGCCACCTATATAAAAATGAGTTACTTCTGCTAGCAAAGAGCTTTGTGAGCAATGCTGAAAGTTACAAACTTTAATGTGCTCAAACTGTAAGAATATGGGGAACTCTTCTACCACTGCCATGAATGGCCCATGTTGGGTATTTTTGTTCTTTTTATCTTTGAATTTTTCCTTTACTGATGGAATGGTTTAACTGTTTGTGTTTGTTGAAGAAAGGTAAAATATAATTATAAAAGGTGAAATTACAAAGTTTTTTATTCTCTAAAAACCCTGCTTAATACCTCAGATTCCATAGTGCCTTTTAGTCCCCAAATCTGGCCCCCAAATTTGAGCTGCAATTTACTTCAAATCCATACTAAATTGTGTTTCATAATCCGAGTCTTGGAATTTTTCGGATGTCCTGGACTAGAACAAGTAAACACATCAGCCTTGATTCTTAAATGGAAGAAACTATTACTTGAAATAGCAAAGTATCTTAGGAAACCATATATGCTTGAAAAGATGCCAACTAGAAAAAATGAGGCTATTCTGTTTCCCAGGAATCACGTAATGAAAAGATCCTAAAATTAGTCTTCAGTCTGAGCTGAATCTTTCCTTACACCTGAGAGCTGAAGCATTCTTTCCTATCTATGTAATCCAATGATAAACAGGTTAATTTAAGCCATCATGAGAGCAAAGCAGGAATGCTCAGATAATTGTCTTGTTTGCTGTTGAATATTGCTTGCTAATGAGTTCTGTGCCTCTATACTGCAATTTGAGCTCCTCCTGTTTGTGGACACACAGCAGTGATGCCTGGAAAAGTTTTGATGCGTTATCTGGAAGAAAGTACAATTTACCTTGAGTCAAACAATAGCAACAGGTTGGAATAATGAGAAGAAACAGATTTCTATCAAGCAAGTTTTGGTGTACCCTTGTCTCTGGAATAGAAGTTCCCATTGATGTCCTCATAATAAATAGAATTTTTGTTATGGTCAAATTACCGTGGATGGGTGTTTTCTTTCCTTTTTTGCTCTGTTGGATCTCTTTGTCATGTACCTCATTACTCTATTTTTCTCACTAACAATCATCTCATCTGCATTATCTCCCACTTTACACTTCCCGCTAGTCACTAGGGCTGGCACCAATCTGCATTATACAGCTCTCTCAGCTACAACCCCTTACCTCCCTGTTCCTTCTTTGAGACTTTGAAGCTCTGAAATGAGGGTTGTCATTAGGTATGCAAGACAGTAACAAAGCAGTAAGGGAAAAATGTTAAAATAATGCCTTACAGAAAGGTCACTCCAAACTCGGATACTTCTTTCTTATTCACCTCCATCACAGTTTTGTACAACATAATTGATATAGCTTCTATTCAGAAGGTACTTTGATATTGTATCATCCAACATTTCAGATTAGCTGTCCCACAAAGTTTGTCAAAATCCAGTATAGAACTCCTTTTCCAAAGTGTGGTTGCAGTTCAAATGTTTTCCTAACTAAACAAAGAGTGGGAAAGAAAATTATTATTAGCATCAAAGAAAGCGGTGCTGCAAGGAAAACTTGCTTATCTAGGACTAACTAAACTTTTATCAAACAATCAAAACTTCAGTATCTTAATAACAACCAGAAAATGACAGAATAAAACCTTAGCTATCCACAAACTTAATTGTAATAGAGACTTATAAAGTAGTATTTTTAGTAATGGTAGGCTGACATTTTTGATGCGGTATGTTTTGTCTCAGATTTTTCTTATTTTTTTAAAAAAGGAAACAGTTCTCATTCCTTTTTCAAGTCTAGTTTATTGTATGTACTATCTGGAGTGATGTATCAAATCCAGGGGCAATTGCATTAGATCACCTTTTTCAGATCCCTAGAATTAATTTCAGCCCTGGAGTGAGCAGTCATTAAACCATAAAATTTCTATGTAGGTGAGGACTGATGTGCTTCTTTATAATATTCCAAGGAGTTTCACTTTCATTTATAATCCTGTATTTGCTTTTTTGGAATCTGGGAACCCAACTCCTCTCAGTAGTAGCATGCAAGTACTCAATCAGTTTCTGAAATTGGAGGGTAAAGCACACAGAAAAGGTAGGAGGATTGCTTTCTTTTAATTTCAACTACAACTAAACAATTTAATCTGGGAATAAATGGAGTGTGTAATTCATTCAACTTATTAGCCTAGAACTTTTCTTTAGCTATAAACACATCTTAAATATGTAAGAGAAAAATATTTTTGACTTGGACAAATAATTTATTGATTAAAGATTCTACTGTTTATATATGAAAAACATATTTCAAGTCTTTAAAGTACATATGTTCCACTTTTTAGTGAGATAAAATTGTGACTTTAATTATTTGTTAGTGACAGGATGTAAGTCTAGTCTTGAAACTGTAAGTGTAAAAATTTGGACTGAATTGCAAATAACAAATTCTTGTTAATTGCCACATAATATCTTTATTTGATCAGTGACTAGAATGTCAGAGGCATTTCTTGGATGAAAACATGGCCTCTGAGCAAGAGATATAAACAATGTTGTCTGAATGAGAGATGACCTTATTATACTGCTTTACATAGCTTATTTACAGAAAAATTTCATATTATGAAGGATTTAACACTTTGGAAACAATTAGTAGTAAAATTTCATTTTTGTTATTAACATTATGAAACCTAGAAGTAAGGAGGTGTTAATCTGCTTTGTTTTCTGCTTTGGAGAGATCTTTAGGTCATGAAGAAACATTCACAGGAGATGGGAATGTAGCTTTGCAGGGATGATAACCTATCTAGCAACTTTGAAAGCAAAATGCAGCTTTATATGCTTCATTGCTCTAAAATGATTGTACATGTAATTTGGCAAAATAATATACAAATGAACTTAAATCCCATCTGTAAATAAATGGAAACTTATTTCGGCCAATCAAAGTTGTAATTTTGAATGAAAACTTTGTTCCACATAACTGTTAACAATAAAGAGATTAACTGCTTAATTCATTTAAGTGAACACCAACAATATTCAGGAGTGAAGCTGATCAAAACCCTGAAAGACTTCACAAAACAGTAACTGACAAAGAAAAGCTGGTTTACCAACTCTTTATAGCAATGATATGGTCCTTCAAGGTTACTTGCATTAAGGAGGCATATATTTAATCTTTATTCTTCATCTGTAATAACTTAATATTATCAAAATATGATTTCTTGCATACTTCAATGCAATCTCACAGTTTTCAGGCCAGAATAATAAACAGCTGTTCAAATTAATTTTCTAAGAAATTAGTGTGAAATCCTATTGCTTAATTATAACACACATTATTGATATATCAAACATTATAGGAAAAATAACAAGTAAGCTGCAATAAGAAAACACATAAGTGATAGAAGTTACTTATAAAACCTCTTTCATTTATTTTTATTTCCCTTGTCACGGTCATCAGGATTGTACAAGTGGGGCCATGTTTTCTTGTGAACCATTGCCTCTTACTCTCCTTAGCTGACCAGATGCATGTAGATTATTCAATTTTGGTATTCTCTGTAGTTGTGTTAGCTGCTTTTGTCCCTCATTATAATGGTGATTTGAGTTTTTCTAGGTTCTAGAGGTCTGAGAGTTTTACACATAAATACATATTTATTCACATTTTATTCTTCCTTCGTGTTTTCAACCATGTCATCATTTCCTCAGCATTTTCCAAATATCTCTGGTTCTTTCAGGTATCAATTAGAGCAGGAAGAACTATTTATTTTGGTTACATGTATGTTTCCTTTTGGGAAGTTTCCCTTCTTCAAGACTACTTGAGCAAAATGGTAAAAGTTGAAAAACAGGTATTTGAAGTTTCATACACATTTTATTGCATTTGAATAACTCTGTGTCTCCACAGAAAATATTGTTTGTTTGTTTTACCTGAATAAAACAATCAACATGTACTAAGTTTCTTGTTGAAATATTAACGGAGTAACAAAACCAGAAAGAAAATTTGAACCAACTGATCCTGAATTGCAGAATTGATAGAAATTTTCATAAGTAAATTAAAAAAACAAAACAACATTTAGTACATATTAATAGGTAAGATGTTATTCTATAGTTAAATAAGTTGTCTCTGCAATTATGCATAGCAGAAAAAAGTAACAATTCATTTAATAATTGCCTTACTTTCTCACAATGCACACAAAACCTCATTATAATAGTTTATTAGTGATTATATTTGAAGAAATTAGTCATTATGTTTTCTTAGTGTACTTACTTGAAGGACATAAATGGTTCTACAGGAGATAGATGGCAAAATAATTGCATGGTGAATTTATTAATATTTATTAATATTGAAAAGAAAGAGCTACAATATCAACAGTTGTGAAAGATGCTGTCATGGCCAGCCTTACCTTTGTTGGGAATCACACGTGCAGCTTTGAAAATGTATCCTTCAACAGCTGTCTTCTTAAACAGTAGCTGTAGAGGGAATTCTAACTTCTTTGACTTTCTAAAAAATAAGTCAATCTCTGTGTGAATTATTAACATAATTAATTGTCATAAAGATGCAAGCTTAAAAATATACCTGCCAATTAGGCATTTGGAATGTGGTATTTCTTCCCTTTTCCTTCTTTCCCTCTTTAATGCTTTCTTTTTTTTTTTTCTCTTTTGAAAGACAGAAGTGAGGATTGCATCACTACTTCTTTGACATTGATCTTTCATCCTGAAGCAACTGATCTGGGGGATTCAGTTAAAGTGGACAATTTCACATTGCACAAATGTTCTTTGTGGATTCTGTAGAAAGTAGAATTTACAAGTTTTTAAATTAATCTTTTCACTTGGTTGAAATGTTAAAATGTCAATAAAAGGCTAGAAGCTGTGCTCTTGCTTTCCCTTTTTACATTACAGAAGGCTTTCTCATGGTCAGATGAGTATACTACCAACCTGGTCATCTTGCGATGAAATCTGTAAAGGAATCTGCTTATACTGTTGTCAGCTTTGCACTACGTAAAGCAAACTTATACCCAGTTAAGTGCAGAACTCCCAGTGAAATGAATAGAAATCTCACGTTTTAAGTGCCTATGAAAATTTCCTGGTAGCAAAGTGAATTCTAATGACTCATTCACCTTCAAATCTCTGGCTTTTAAGTAATGCTTTTGTATTTCTGCATTGGGGAACAAAGAGTTCAGGAATGTTCAGGAAACCAGCTTTAATAGGGGGGTTTCTTTATTAAAGAGTGCTTTTATTGCTGCTGTCTTTTTCAGTCTTTCCTGCCATTACTGCTAAAACTCATTTATATATTGACATAATTTTTAGTATAAACAACCAGACACTGGCATCAAAATTTGCATACATGGTGTAGTACTTCTTGTGATAAGCAAAACATTGTGGAATTCAAAACAAAGATTTTTACTGCTGGAGCAATCTGGAGTTCCAGATGTTTGTTTTACCTAGCTCTAAATGTTGGAGAAGGAACAAACTGTGACTGAATAATGCATATTTTTAATTATCTGCTCCTGATGAGATGAAACAGAGCAAGAAATTATAAAAGAGGCTTCTGTTTGAGTGAGGACACAAGGATAATCCCAAACTCTTGCCTTTAATTGCATTTTGATATCATGATTATGTCTAGGATTTTTATTTAATTTATATCAACTTTATTTTGGATTCTGCAGTTACCATCTTTTACATCACAACTTCATGCAGAACTCATGTTGTAAACAGAAAATCTGGGATTTGTAGCATTTTCTGCTGGAAGGTTTAATGCCATAATCTTCTAGCAAAGTGTCCTAGTAGTCTAATTAAAAGCCAAAGTAGACTCTGCTGGCCTCTGTAACTGTAAATTTCACCAAACAGAAGCTAACAGAAAGTAAAGCAATTGTAGGGTGGTCTTGCTCCTTGTTCTTGCTCTCAAGATTTTTTTTTTTTTTTGCATTTTACAGTTTATGATCAAACAAACAAAATTTCCTCTGAATTAGAGTTTGCAATCCTCAGTTTCAAGTGCGTAGAATTTAGGTCTTCTGCTTGCTGTTTTTTAGTTCCATTAATATCTCTCTCCAAGAGAAAGCTGGAGACTAGCATTGTGTGATTTGGCACATAAACTGTTGATTAGGGCTTTTTGGTCTGTTAAGAAATGGGACTTGGAGGATTTGGCTGCTGAGACAGTGTTCTGTATGCTAAAGAGCTTGGCAAATTTTTCTGAGAGTGCAGACTACAGATGTTCTGACTGTGCAAAGACACAAAAATCACACACCTAGAACATTTTTGAGTTGAATAAAGGACTGTCTTGCAAGTTAAAGCACCTCCCAGATTGGGAGACAAATGCTGAGCAGGGGTTTGTGGACAGTCTAGGGTTTATATAACATTACTTAAGAGCCTCACTTGGCTCATAAATTCTGACTTGGATTTATGTGTTGATGTACACAGGCACAATGCCAGAGAAGTTTAGCACCAGCCTTTCCATTACCACTGCCAAGATTTAAGGCCAAAAAATTTATTGAATTTTCTGTGTAATAATTAATATTAAACTATTAAAGATGCGGATACTGCAGGGGCCCTTCCAGCAGTTAACACCTCAGAGTTTATGAATGGTAAACAAGCAGTAAGTTGGTTAAAAAAATAATTAAAAAAATATTCAAGCAGCAGGCAGCTGTGACTGCAGAGTTTTGCAAAATGGAAAAATATACTTGGTTCCTGTGTCAGATTAAAACACTGGCAGTTGCATTTCGTTCTCACAAAGGTGAGCAGTATTATATGAAAATATGATTATGCTAGAAGAAAATATGATTATGCTAGAAGTGAAACCTGCAAGCATTACAGTCAACAATAACATTTCTTTCAAATTATTGTCTTCTCTGATTAAGGACAGGAGAGTAGCATCAGAATGAATCTTCTGTATGGGTGTTTTCATTGTGTTGACAGTTAAAAAGTAAAACAGAAAGGGCCTCTCTAAGTCACATGTAATACAAACATTTGATAAGTAACTTTGGCTCGCTTACTGTTTTGATTTATCGAAAGTAGTGCTTGGTAATTATTAGAAAACATATCGACAGTTCTCCAAATCTGATGTGTTCTGTGCCCTTAATAAAACAGTAAGGCAGAAGTGTCTGAACTGATACATTACCGCAATTCTTTCTCTTTTTTTATACTGTAAATTTTATTTTTATGCTTGCTTAGAGGAGAATTGGTTGTCAGGATGTGCAATCAGTATTTGAGTAAGACATTTATTTTCAAAAGAAAAAAAAAACAAACCCAGCAATAAAAAGCTACAAAAATCCCCCCAAACTGTAGCAAACACCTCCAAGCTATACAACTCATGAAGTACAAGCAAAGCAATGTTGTCCTTAACTATTCTTAGTAAGAGATATAGCATGAAGCTTTAATGCTAAGAGAAATTATGAACTTTGATTAGGAGAGGCATATGCACCTAACAATAGTAAAATGAGACTTGAATGGTAGGTATAATAGGAAATCAAGAAAGCTCTGCAAGGGGATTAGTAATTACCTGATTACATCCTTCTGGATTTAATCAAAAAGCTGAAGTGCAAGTGAAACTGTATCACCCAGAATAACTACGGCAATTGAATTAAATGTGTTTCTGTTAATAGCAGAGCAAAATTTTACAGACTAGTTTTTGAGGCTTCAAAAAGCTGGCAAAAAATCCCCAATTTTCAAGCCCTTCTCACAAAATTGAAATGGGTTTGGATTTTTGTTGCCATTAGAAAAGTCAGTAGTGACGAGAGTATGGAACATAAATATAGAAGAAGGTTTCAATTTACAGTTAAGGAGATGTATGTGTACGAAGATGCAGCATACATGTTCCATGTACTACATTTCTCAGTAAGGGTCAAGTACTGAACTGATATTTTTTTAATTCACACAATATTTCATTATGCATTGGTGGATAAAGTGAATGCCATTGCTCATGCCCCCAAATTATTACAATATCAGCAGAAAGATGGATTTTAAAAAAATGATTATGTACTTTGTACGTGAAACTAGGAGCTAGGCCCTCTGATCTACATCATGTCTTGTTACTCTCTGCACTCACTATGGGTCATGTTCCAGTGTGCTCTCTGCTGTGTTTTGCTATTTTTGGAATAACTTATGGGTTTAGATCTGTTAAGACAATAGTTGGCTCCTAGCTAACTAGTGCAGGTGAAAATAATTAGCAATTAATGTCTGAGTATATTTTAATTTTATTATCATCTCTTCTCAAATTTAGCTAGAAAGATATTAAGGGACTTTGCAATGATGACGAATTGAGTTAGGTAATTTCAAGATTATTTCCAGCCATTTTAAATTTAGAAAATTTGATAATAAGGCTTCTATGGTAAGAAAATAAAGAGATTTCCTTAAAAATTCTACAGTGTTTTTCAAAACAAACAAAATAGTTGTTCTACTTTTTTCTGTCTAAGTCTGTGTTTTTTTGTTCTGGCAGTTTTTACAGTAAAATAAATTAAAAAAAGGAAATTTGTTAAGATGTTAAGAAAAACACAGAAGACACAGAAGGGATGTAACATTTCTATTTCTCTGTTTAATATTATCCATGAAAGTAGCTCTGCTTGAGTTAATTTTTCCTGAAGTTAATAGGAATTTCTCGGTTACAGTTTTTCAATAGAAATTTTACTGTGATTTAGTTTAGGATCGAAGGGCTCTATTTCATAAAACCATAGAATGGCTTGTGCTGTAAGGGGGACCTTGAAGATTGTCTGGTTCCAATACCCTTACCCAATACCTTCAACTTAGGCCAGGTTGTTCAGCGTCTCATCCAACCTGGCCTTGAACAAGTCCAGGGATAGGGGATACACAAATTTTCTGGGCAAGCCTGGCAGCTTTATAAACCTTTTTTCTTTTTTTTTTTTTTTTTTACCTAAAGATGTAAGTGAGTCACTAATGCAGGTATTTTTGAAAACCTTAATATACCAATACAGCTTTACAAATGTGTACATCTTTATTGCATGAAAACTTCATGCAACTGGAGGTGTTTTTCAATGAGTTGTCATGATTATCATCGGTAAAGAATAGCAGACAGCAAATCATCTAATGATGTAGCCCTCCCAAAGAAATAATTAAAAAGGTAATTTGCCTCTTTAACATGAATACTTCAATAAACAAATCTACCTATATAATTAAAGGAACACACAATCTACTTAAAGCTCACCGAAGGAGAAATATGACATAAGGTCAGCTCAGTGTTTCATCCTACGATCATTTTCATTGCCAATTAGACACAGGTGTATGCTACACGAATACAAAAAAACCCTATGAGCGTGATGGATGTGATTATTATTCATCTCAAACATTCTTTTCCTTTTTTCCTTCCTGTTCTAATTAGATAATTTCCAGCTGTTCAACATTTGCTGTTGAGATATGCCATTAGAGAATCACATCACAAACAAAACACAACCATTCTGAATGCAGCATTCTCTTGAAATATTATTGAAATTGTTTTGGCAAACATTCAAACAGAGTTAGATAGAAAAAAATAAATCAGGATTGCCACAAAAGCAGGGAAGAGAAAAATGGATTTAAACTTAATGTAAAACCAGAGTGAAAGCCATAGTGAAAGCCATATATGAAATGGGTGGAGAATATAAGCTCTCTTGGAAAAAAAGGTCATATTTTATTTACTTCAATGATCAAGATGTAATGTCCTGATAACGTAAGAAGTGTTTTATTATTTATAATTTATATATATTTCAGTCCTAAAGTCATTGGTTGAGTAGTTGACTCTACCAAGATAGAATAAATGCCATTAGGAGATATACATACAGATGTATACATATATAATGCTTTCAGAACTACTTGGTGTTCATGTCTATTAATTATGGCAGCAACACTAGCACATAATCAAAGTTGTTTTGTAACATGAATAATAAATGGCTTTTTTGGTTTTGTTTTTTTTTAAAAGTCTGGGAAAGGCATCATATGTGGTAAGCCAATGTATGACAACTTTATTCAGCTGTCCTTAAACTTCTGATTTCATTTTTACATTGAAGTATATGAAGCAGTGTGAAGCACTTTTTTTTTGGTAGCTCACAGGGAGAAACAAGAACAGGTAACATTATGAGCTTCTTCATCGCTTTCCAACTACATATACTGCCAGCCTGTTCCTGTGTGCTGGGACCTGAGGCATATAGGATATGTAGGTAGGATGGCAGGAGACCCTCCAGCAGCAGCCAGTGGGCTGCACAAACACTCAGCTCTCTTCTAGAAGGAGTGGATATGGCGCCAGAGGCTGCCTGTGGCTAGAGAGTTAACACAGAGTAGTTGATTGCTGGAGTAGTCCCTGATGGTCTCAGAACCTGATAATTAGTGTTAGAAGCACCTGCTGCTCCTCCCTGTTGCCTTCACCCAAACAAGAAACCAAATTTCTTTTCCCAGGGCACAGTATAACTCTTTCTTCCCATCCCTTATGTTTTTCCAAAGGATTAAAAAGATCTGAAGTGTTTTCCTTGAGCTTCTTACAGTTGTACAACTTGTGAGTATCAAGCAGAATTTTACCTTTTTGTTGAGCGCTGGTGAATACACATAGACTTGCAACTTAGAAAGTAATCTGTAAGTGCTGAGTTTTATTTATTAATGAATAACATCTTCTCAGGGTTTTCAGTTACACAGTTTGAAAAAATAATGTAAGTATTTGTGCTTTTTCTAATTAGACAAAAATGACTAAAAAATATACTGCTAATGAAGATGCTATGGGAAGATTTAAAGTATAGAATTCGAGCATTTGAAAAATCTAAAGGAAAAATTCAAAGTTACTGCTGCTGTTGGAAGAAGTTTTTACAATTCTGGAGTAACTTGAGATGAAATGCTTTTGGTTTTTTTCAGTATTGTTTTTGTTGCTAATCTTTAAAGACTGTATGTGATTTGTTAGAGAAGTTCTTACTGCTTTTCCAATTAATTGTAGATGAATAAGAAAACTTTGTGTTTTAAGTGCTAGGTTTTAAATTTTGCCTGCTTCTTATGTCTTTTTTGATAACAAGTTGCCTCTTTCTTTAAACTCTTGACATGTCAGTTGCAACTGTAAATTAATTTAGTATTTCATGTTCCTAAGAGATTTTTCACTAAGGAAAGGGTATATAATCTAACAATTAAACTGCTATGACTTACGACATAAATAATTACAATCTAAATGTCAGTGGGGAAAAAAGTGCAGAGGAATACATCAGGTGACAAAAGTACTCCTTATAATTTCCTAGGTTTCTTGGGTTTTGGCTATTTATGAGTGCTGGGAGGTGGAGCATGACTCTATATCCTATTAAAGTTGTTTGGAGGAATTATTATCCTTTCTGTTATGTGTCTGAAATTCCATATATTTATCTGATGTCAGGAAGAAATGGAAACAATTTAGGATAATGTGTTCAGCTATTACCTAAGCTTAATGCATATATGCTCAAATTGTAAAGAAGTGAGTTCAAGATCCTTCTCTTTTCTCATGCCTGTAGGTTCAAGTGTCCTCTACCTTAAGATTTTTTGTGGCCTAGTCTTAATATTATTTTTTTCTGCCCTTCCTTGCCTATAAACTTATGCTCATCTGTCTTTCCAGCTTCTTTTATTTCATACTCTCATAAGAATTATATTAGCTTCTAGCCAAGCTTGGGGATTAAAACACATTCAAATAAATGTTAGCTTAAAAAATATTTATGTCAGACTAGGGGATTGCAGTTCTGAAACTGCTCTAACATTCTGGGGAGTCACATACAATAGCTGTCTTAAACAATCAGACATTTGATAAGTGTTTTCAAAATTCCACGTTCTTGGCAACAGTATATTATTTATGCACAGCTCATTCCTTATAATGACAGTTGTTTTGGCTTTCAAACAAACTGAGTTGTGGAAAAGAAGAGACAGAAATCCAGAAGTGCTAGTATTTAAAGAAAATAATAACTTCTGAGTTTAAATTTAATTAATTTTTCATTTAAAGATGACCTATGCATCCATGCACTATAATTTTTTAAATTGCTGTCTATATATTCAGTGATTGTAAGAGTAAACCGTCAGAAACCAAAACCCATGGTGATGGGAAAAGCAAACACAATCAATTGTCATGTTTCTGAAGTAGAAAATAAAGGATTTAGCTCTACTGACATCATTAATAGGGGATAGGCTTAAGAGTCTCATGCTTATGCCGTCCTACCACTCTGCAAAACAGGGAACATCAAATGAGATTTTGTAGCAGCTCAGATTTGGGTTAATACCTTGTGTAAAACTGTTGTTTTCATTTATTTGTATGGAGCCACGAAGGAGTTTGCTAAGAGCTGCAAAAATAGAGTTGAACATTCCTGCTTGCAGAGACTTGAATGTGAATAACACGTATTTGTAGCCGAGGTGATAAAACACAGCATATTCTGATGTATTTTACCAATGTTTTAGGATGAATTTTTTCAGTTCAGAGCTTCTACTGACTTGTTGGAAGAGAACTTTCAGGGCTGAAGTTGGATAGGTTAACTAGAATATTAATTTGCCCCATCAAAAAGGTTTGAGGAAAAGAACCCTTAATTTTATTTATCTGTTCTTGAAAATAAACTTTATATTGGCTAACATGATGCATGGAGATGTTGGGGAATAAAGAATGAAAGTTTCTTGACCCAGCTCTGGTGGACAAAAAGGATTGTCTTGGATGAGTAAACCTGAAGTAACATGCAAGATGTGCTAAGATGCTGCTTCACACATAACAAAGATGTGAGCATTCTGTGTTGTGGACTGTCCTTGGGCTCTGTGTGCATGCCTACTGGTTAACAGATGCTTAGTCTTGCTGTAGGTTGGAACTAAGGGCATGGACTTGTGCTAGACTAATAGATCTGGGCCTATTCTTCTAATAGGTTGCTTCTGGATAGAGATTTTTTTATCCAAAGCAAGTCTGGCTAGTCCTTTCTTTGGAAATAAAAAGAAGTTTTGGCCATGCCCATTTATGTTTTGTGTTTGAGGAGGAATCACAGAATATGTCAAAATGAGAATGACTTTATAGGGCCTGACCAAAACTTTTTGTGAACCAAGTACCTTTTCTTTGACAGTGGCAGGCAGCCCGTTCTGAATGCGATGTCCTTCAATAAAATCCTCCTAACCCTGCAGCACTTAATGACAAATTTAAGCAAAGATAATGACTTTATAAAATTTTACACTAAGAAAAGGTAGGCCTTTTGAAAGACTAAGTTGAAGAGTAGCAGTGTATTAACTTCGGTGATTTTGGTTTGCCCATGACTCAGCACAAGATACGGGTTTCGCTCAATAAAGGAATATAAAATATCACTTCTGTTCTATGGAAATGAAATTTGTCTCTTTGTTGTATCTTAGCAATACGGAGTAGGTATCTAGGGTTATTTTGGCTTATTTAAGCGTCTCAAATTTTCACCGTTTGGGCTTCACATCTAGAATGAGAAAAGAATTGGTACAGTTATTTATCAATAGGTTGCAATCATACAACTACACATGGGGAAAATATGAGCAAGGCCCGGTCTCCATCCAGTAGTTTTCTTCGTGATTCTGTCCATTCCTTATTTGCCTTGTAAATGTACTAATGGGGGGAAAAGAGTGTTTGGGGATTTCTAGTTAGTTTTCTTTTAACTGCAGTTCTGGCTACGTTCAGAAGAGCTGCTCAAGGTAAAGCACTGCTGCAGGAGCACAGTATTAGACGGTGCTTAGCAGAACTTACTGTGAGGACCAGAAGTGCTATAACACTGTTTCAAAATTGTTAATGTTCTTCTCAGAATTTAGATTTATTTACGGCCAAGAAGGAATAAATCCTGAAAATGCTGTGATAGACCTATCGCAGAAAAAAATGCTAATCCTATTTCACCTACTACTATGTTTTTCTGACTACTTCCATCATCTTTAGCGTGCCAGTCACTGTTTTCAATAGTTGTTCAAAAGATGAAGATATATTCACTGTTTTTACTTTGCTTAGTCTATTTGTAATGGTGAAAACTAAAAGCTAGTATCCTTCCTATCCTATTACCCACATTTATGTCTTTATTTTTTTTGATCAGTTCTGAGATAATTTAACTTTCTAATATTAATTACCCTCCTTTTTAATGGTTATTTCTAGCTCATGTGTACCTCCTGCAGTTGTACTTTTACATACTGTATTTTTTCTGGGTAATCTCCTGAAAATACTCTCAATTATTGTTCTACATTGGACCAATTTCCCGTTGAAAGTACAAGACCTGTTCATTATATTGCTTTCATGAATATTTTCTTAAAGTTCATTTTTTAAAAATCTGGGAATTTATTTAGGTGTGGGGTTTTTTTATGCAGCTGAAGATATACCAACCTTTAAAAAATTTCAGTTAATTCTTACAAACTTTTATTCATTTGCTAGAAAGAAGTTCATTAGTGTAACGATATGATAAATGTTGTTGAACTTCTCTGTAGAATTCCTGGCAGCTTCATTAAATATGAATAATTTAGTGGTCTTTTAATTAAACTTTCATGCACTGCTCATGTGCATGATAATCCTAATATGTAACTCTAATTAACACAAAATATTGTAATATTTGTTGCACTGAAGAGGCCTTTTTTAAATATAGACTCTCTGCAGCTGAAATGTCAAAATATTGTAGTCTTAAGACTAGCAAAAAGAAAGCCTATCAGTCATTTTTAAAATAAATTTTCTCACTATTTGTTGTGAGTACCTTTTACAAATCCCTTAAATTATTCTCCATTTTATCTTTATTTTTGTGATCAACACCTTTATTTTCACCTTCTTGCGGACAGTTGAATCTAACAAATAATTCCTATCACACTATATTATTTTTACAGCATTCTTTTAAGGACTTAGATAAATGATGTACGCAGATTTGTTTATGTATAGCACAATATTTGTCTCTGCTAACACCTAACTCAAGTGAAGTGTTATCTGTATCTTGAAGACTAAAATTGGCCACTTTCCTTACTTCTAATTACTTGAACATTTTAAGAGGTGATTATTTTTGGAAACCCAATATAAGTAAAGGAAGAAGCAGCTGTCATATGTCTAGCACTGTACTAAATTTTCCAAATGGATGTTTGAACTTGATGCTGCTTTCACAAGATTTCTCATTAGCCAAGCTGCCTTACTTATTTATAATTTTTACGGTGGCATATGTAAGTCACAGGACTTGAACTGTGTACTTCTATACCTCTTGCTCCCAGCAGTGTAATTGAGGAGAAGGGCTGAGAAAAATCTCAGTGCCAGAACTTGAAAACAGATTGATAAGAACATTGAATTCTGAAGTGAGTGTAAAATGTTGCAATTTTTATGCTGTCCCACTTTAAAGGATCTTGACTACTGGCTAATGACACATATTTGTTTTGGTTTTGTGTTTTAGCTAGTAGACGTGATGATAGATGAAAATGATTCTTTGAACTCCAAAACAACAAAATAACATATTTAAGTGCTTGCATATTTTTCATAATTCCCTTTTCTTATTTTGCACTTCCTTTATTTTTCTTCTGTCCCTCAAAGAAATTTTGTGCGTTTTCAGTCAGACATTAAAAACCACAATCGTGTGCCTTACAAGAGTTGCCAGCGCAGTTTGACTGGGCAATAACAAATTGAAAAGTAAGGATCTGCATTTAATTTTTTTGTCTTTTTTTGCTTCTATGCACATTGTGTTATTTCAGGTGTCTGATTCATAGGCTTATTTCCTGAGTGGGTTTTGAATCACTTTTCAGCCTTATCTCCATTTTGCTCATAGTATGTTGCAGCCAGAATTACGGAATCACCTCACACACTGAGGTCTGCTTGGCCTCTGTCAGCCTAACAGTCTATGAAATTTGAGTCATTGATCTGAGCACAGTGGATGTACTGACATACAATGTTCAAATAACTAGCTGTATATATATTCTTATAAGAAGTTGTTAGTGATTTGTGTCTTATTTTTCATTCTTATTTTTTGTTAATTTTTCCTGATTAATACATAAATTGCAGAGTGAGTCTAACTGTGTACAGTCTGAATAAATAATTGAAATGCTTAATGAAATAAAACCTAAAGATCTGTGTATGAAAATTAGTTATGCTTGAAGACAGAATATTCAGACCACCAGTAAAATGAGCCACAGAAAACCATCATTACAGATTGAGACCTTATTTGGATGTTTGTGAGAAGGTGACTGAATGATACACAGATTTCGATTTCAACAGCAATTTAAAGGTAAAAAAATCTTTTTTTTTACATCAACAGAAGAAAAAAAAAGAAAAAGAGTAGATGTGGTATTTGCAAAAAAACATTCAGTCTTCTATACCAAAAGATTATAGTATTGCTTTTAATTTAAAAGGATAATGTTGGAACTGAAATGTAAATTGTTCTCAAGGATAATTCAAAAGATTCTTGAGAATTTTGAATAACGTTCCATTTATTTTATACATATGTTCTTTTTGCAACTAAGTCATGCTTTTCTGCATGAGGTAAAATAATTCTTCCTATTGAAGAAAGTATTGTAAAGACTGATGTCTTTTGGTACTTTAAAAGATATTAAGACAATGACAGAATTTTCTATATAGTACAAAAATAATAGGAAATTGTCCTTCTTCTGATATAATTTTTTCCCTGTTCCTTTCGAGAGAATGTGGTGCTACTAATATTCTGAAAAGTTCATTTCTTATGACAGGGCAATGACCAGGCAAATTTCAATATAATTCATTACCGTACCCAAAAAGGAAGTATTGAGCAATTAGCACTGGAAAAAGAGCAATTAGAGTATGGAGGAAAGAGAGAGAATGCTTTCATGGTCTAAATTTTCCATGAACCTAAAATTAAAGTCTTGGCAGCTAATAAAAATGAGATATCCAAGATGAAAGTAATGATCAAGCTATTGAGGTACTGTTTGTTTCAAGAAGTATTTCATGGACCCTAAATACTTGGCATAAACTAGTTATGATCTCAGCAATAACAGCAAAATAACATTCTCCCTCCTCTGTGAGTCTGCAGTTTAATTACAGAAAACATCCTTTGAGAAAGATTTTTTGAACTACCAGTTCATGGAAATTGTGTAAAAAAAAAAAAAAAAAAAAAAAACTTTTAANAAAAAAAAAAAAAAAGTCTGCTAAGTATCATAAGTGTTAGTGATTTCAAGACTTTGACTGAAAAAAACAATTTTCTAATGAAGTGTAATATAAGCACCTTGTAAATTATGGGCTAATATAAGTATCTTTTTACCCAGCTGGATTGATGCTTAACTTTGAGTTACTTTCTAAAGCAAGGCTGGTGATATCTTTAAGAAGGGGTTGTGGAATCTCCATCCATGATATTAAAAAAAAAAACCAAACCCACAAGCATCTGCCTGGCAGAGGTTGCGGTAGGAGAGAAAGGTATCTAAGAAGCAGTGGTTCCATATCCAAGATGAACGTGATTATGTGGTTCATGAAATTGATTTTATAGGTTCTTATTAAATGATACTGTATTGATGGTTGTAAATTCTGACTTGTTTCTTGTTGCATCTAGCCCCCTTCCTCCTTGATGATGTTTAGGTTGCTGGCATCTGCCACGTCCTTCACCTCTTTCCAAGGGTATCTCTTGTGGTGCTTGCTGTTTTCAGGAGTTAGGGATATTGCACTTACCTAGTACTTTCAGAATAGTTGGGGAAAAAAAGGGGAGCTCTAATTTTCCTCAGCATTTCAGAGCTATAGCCTTCTGTTCATAAATACAGAAGCCTCAAATTTTTTAGCTCTTAATGCTGGAGTGGTGCACTCATGCAGAGGAAATATGTGAGGTTTAAATGTGTGTCTTTTCCTCCAGTAAGCCTTAATTGAGTAAACCAGATTTTTCTGTTTTCCTTCATTTCCATTAGCCATGATAGTCTAAAATTCAGTGTTACACAATTGGTTTTGTTTTTTTTTAAGGCATTTCTGTTGCTCATTTTGAAGAGTAAAATGACTTAGCCCTTAGTTGAAATGACTTTCTTGGGATAAACAGAAAGCAAAGATAAGACGAAAACCTTCTTCAGCTGTGCAGGAATATATGTGTCCTGTGTATTGCAGTATTTCAATCGATCCCTGTCATTACCTCAGATGAAACATTTGAAATGGGTTTTTGCCTTACTTGGTGGGACAAATATGTCATCTCTCTCTAATAAGAGGCAAGAAACAAAGCCAAATGTTGTAGGTATGCAGTCAGAAGGGTTTGGAGGTTTCCACTGATCTTTCAGTGATATGCAAAGCTGTATATTAATATTTTATAAATTATTTTCCTGGTGAGGTTTCAGATAAACTTCAATATCTATTTCAGGTTAATATTGTTTTCAGTGAAGGCAGCAGAAGGCATCTGATTAAGTTGCGTAGAAAAATGATTCATATGCAATTAGAGAAGCTTTATTTATATCCCATATTTTTGCATAAAATAATTCCAAACACAAACTAAATATATGCTGTAATTTACTGGAAGAAGAGTGTTTTGTTTTGGGATTTTGGGGAGCACACACACATTTGTGTGTGTTTTGTTTTTTCCCCCAAAGAAAATGTCAACAGTGATATTTGCCAGTGCCAGGACCAATTATCATTATTTACATTACAGTATAAAAGTGCCATCAAGCATTCAAAAGGAAACTAAACCATAAAAAATAAACAGTGCTTACTATATTTTAGCAGTAGACACCTTGCTTTTAAAACTAAAGATTTCTTGCCTACTTCCAATCACTGTTATATTTAATATGATCTTATTCAAATTATATTAGGGCTAAGAGAAATTATTTTATTATTATTTTAATAATTTTTCTACATAGGGTAATATTTTACTTGCAGGTATTTGATTTGAATGCCTGCACTTTTGTGTAGTGAAGCCTCTTGGGTCCACTCAGTATACTAGCTTCATTAAGAATTATTCTGTACAGAACAATTTATCATCTTGGAAATGATCTGCACAAACCTGCAGCTAAACTCCTCCTGCTGTCTGGTTTGACTGTTTGTTTCAGACAGCGTTCTAATGTAGACTCAGCCTAGGTATTAGCAGCTTTCAAAGAACCCGTAAAATCAAACCACTAACTAGGTCAGTGTAACATATCTAGGTTATAGATCTGAAATTGCTGCTGTCTGAAACCATTTCTGTGCTGTCTGAGCTTACACTAGGATCTTCATTAAATGCTTCCATCTCAGAGTTTTGAAACCTGTCAGAATAGATATATGAAATTGTATTTGAGCCTTTTTGAACCCTTTGATATTGAAACCTTGTTTTAAGCCAAAAAAACCTTGAGTGAAGCAATTGCACACATTATATGTTTTACAGGAATAGGCTCAAGTTTCTGTACATGAGAACAAATATGCATAGTGCAAACTTCAGTAAAGTTTGCTCAAGCAGTAACTGAGCTTCACAAATTTGTAACTAACATCATAAAAGTAAATTTTCATCTCTATTTGACATTATAGGAATAATCTGTTATCTACATTGGTTTCTTAATATCTTCGTATATTTTATACAAAACCAGAAATGACACAAATATGGAATTTTTAGTGTAAGGATTTCCAAGATGTCAGGCTACAGTTTAACAAAAAAACCCTTAATCAAAATGACGCCAGATTTTTTTACCTCAGAATTTCTGAGGCGCAGTTGTACAGTGTACCTGCTGTGACCACAATCTCTCCAAATCCCTCTATCTCCTTCCCTATCACACAATTCAAGAATAAATTGGCACTTTTGACATTTCTGCAAGTTCTATATGGGGGTAAAACTCCTCCCTCAACCCTAACTCATGTATTCTAGAAACTATGTTGAAACAGAACTTTAGGGGGAAAATACTTTAATGAGCTCAATGCATATTAAAATACTCTTTATTCATTCCCCTCTGGAGATGCTGCAAAGGAGTATTAAAGAAATGTGCAGCATGATAGGGCTTTGCAATTTTTGATAAAAAGAATAAGCTTCTGCATATTGAACACAAAATGAAATCTTCCAACACTCTGGGTATACTTAAGTTAGGCAGTTAAATTTTACAGGCAAAATCTGTAGTACTCCCTGTTGGGTGTATAAATATTTCATTCTGTGCTAATTAATGCATAGCTGAATTCAGTCAAGAAGGAACTCACTGGAGTGAGAGGAGTTGACTGAGATACTCGAGATGGCCAACTGATTTAGTTTGTATAGTGCAGGTTATATTAAAAAAAGCCATATGCAGAATCACTAAGACATACAGTCATTGAAAACAGTAACAAACATAACTACTACTGTGATAATCAGAATTTTATTTTTTATGAGTATATATTATACAAAGAGAACATCCTTGGAAGAGTTTTCTTTATTCATACTTAGCTGACAACCCCATGAGGTACTCATCAGATATTCTCTGGGGGTGGATGGAAGAAGAACTATCTGATGTCTTTGATTCAAATATAAATTTAACAATGAAATATTCTTCTGTTTTCAAACAATTTTATAGTTATATCTGGCTGCAAATTTAAAAGTCTTATTTCTAGAACAAGTAATAATCTTGGGGTTTTTGTAAATTTGCATGAAAGAAGGAAAAACATAAAAGGCTCATTTTTCATAAAGTTCTCTGCTAGAGAATTGTGAAACAAAAGAAAATCAATGAAAACTGGTTAGGAGGTGAAAATGTTCACCCAGAACTGAAGTGCTAAAATATGCATATCAAGATATGTAGGGTCTTTCTGGCTTAAGTGGAATAGAAAGACTGTTTACTGACTCTCATTATTTTGATTAATATCTGGACTAATAAGCAGTGTTCTAGGCATAATTTGACTATTCTCCATGATCTTGTTATTGTTATGACACATAAGGATAGAGCAAATATTATACTCAAAATCTTGTAACAGAAAAAAAGAAACACAACTTTTAAAGAAAATAAAAATTTTTTTATTTTCTTAATTGAAATCCTAACAGGTTAATCTAAGAATTATCTTCAGCAGTTCATATTTATTACAGTAAAGTAAGATAGTAAAGTGAATATTTGTACAGGAATAAGACCTAATAAAAATAAATAATAATACAATCAAACGTTCCTCCTTGTAGTTCTTAATATTCTACTATAGCAAGTAGTGAGGAGGAAGAAGGGAGAAAAATATAGCAAGTTGTCAGCACCCTTTTACTTCAAAAAGTTTGATCATGAAGTTTTCTTCTTCCTTGCCATAGGACATAAAACTTCAGGCATTTTTGTATGTTTGTTAGGACATCTTTGCACCGAATTTCTTCACTGTTCTGCAAGTGTGCTCTGTGGTGCATTTTATCTAAGCAAGATAATTATTTAGGTATATATATATGTTAGGTATAAACCCCAGTTTTGTCTGAAATGGGATTATTTTTTCTTCAAGTGACAATCAGTTTGTCACCCCAGGAATTTCTATTGCCAGCCTATGCCTCTATTCTTGACAAGTGCGCTTCTATCCTGTATCTTGCACTGCCACTTCTCAAGGTCTCTGCTGTCATCCCACGTCTCTATTAAAGCCATAAATACCCCACTCTACACAGAATAACTACTTGCTGTTACTCCATATATTAAAACCATATGTGTACCATACCAAGATAAGTGCATGTAAACCCATGTAAACCCAAGTTAAACCGATCTGGTTGGTAATAAATTCCCGTTACAGCTAAACAAAGCAAAAACAACGCCTGATGCAGTTGAAGCCAAGCTCAAAACAGTCCAGCCTTATGAAACTTAAGTCCAGAGCCTTGGCAAACTCAGTAGGAAGTATGCGACCTACTATCACTGTTGGAAATATGTGTTCATAGGACCACAGAACTACACATATAGTGTGTTGTTCATTTGCTTCTGAAGGGACAAATCTGAACAAGGCTGCTACTAGGCAAGTGTATATTTTGATTAAGTATTTACATCTAATTTAATTGCATGGACAAAATGTTATTTGTAGTCATCCAAACATTGACAAACACTGAACTGGGCAGGTTTCTAGTCAGAATAAATTGTTAAACTTGTAGACAGTTATGTCAAGAAGGTCCTGTTGATTGTAAAAATATTCTTTCACATCATTTTGCTGTTGGCATGCATAACAGCAATAGCTTAATGTTTGGGGAAAATCACTATTTCAATATTTACAGAATACTTTATGGATGTCAAACCATATCTATCTTCCTACTTGTTGAGTTTTTTTATCAAGACATAAACATGTTGATTGACAGCATTTCACTTAAAATCTATAGCTGTTCAAAACCTCTAGTATGAAGACTTCACTTTGCCCCAAGGATCCAGTATATCAGTTTTTATACCTGTGACTCATTTGGATTTCTAAGTCTCTGTAAAAAATTAGCCCACAGATATGTTTTCATTTATCTGCTTTTTTGGAGTTTATGGATAAGATTGTATTGCTCTTTTTCAATTAGTACTATTCACTTAATTATTAATTATATAAAACTGATAATATGTTTTTAATGTGATCTTTAAATATAATCAGAAAGGTATAAGCTTAAAGTATGTATTTTTGTTGTTTCCATATTTTGATATTTTTCATGCTTTGGTAACTCCAAAGATGGGTCTCTAAACCCTCAGGATAACCTGTTGCAATACTTGACAACTCTCACTGTTATCAAGTAGCTGGAGTCTCTCCTGCTGCAATTTCTACTTGTTCCCTCTCATTCCACTAAGCACTTCTGGAATAGACCAGGCCTATCTTCTCTCTAGATCCCTGTTAGGCAGAGACAGTAACTAGATATTCCCTGAACTTCTGGCCTCAGACCTCTCTCAATGTTTCCTTGTGAAGGTCTGATAGGGTATGTCAGTGGTGGTAGTCTCCCACATGCTTATCTGGGAGAGCTTGAATACAGTCCATCTGGTTACTATTCTGAAGCTGCTTTTCAATGGCAGAAAATAGATAAGAGAAACAAAGAAAAGGGGAAAAGTAGGCGACTTTAGTTATAGAATATAGTTCAGCATTGCAGAATTTCACTTTCTCATGTGACCTAAAATAGGCCACATTCTCTTTCCTACAAGTATTTTTCTGCACATGTCTCTAAGACAGAAATAGTTATTAATTTAATATTTTCATCCCATGAAGCAAAAGTTGCATAAAACATTATATGTCATTGTTTTCAAATAAATGTTGTGAGGTTCCTAAAAGTTCAACTTATTTGTTTTGTTTTTTTTTTTTTATTGAAATGACCTAAAAAACTGTCACAGAAAAACAGGAAATAGGAACATAGGAATAAAAGAAGCCAATTCCTTCATAGATTACTGAAAGACATCTAATTTATAGGGCAACCAAATGACATTTCAAAGCAGTGGGGGTAGGAAAGCTTTTTCAGTCTAAATATATTTTGTGTTACTCCTGGGATTGTTTGATTGTGATTTTCTTTGGCCTGTATCTATAGAAAAATGTACACCATTTATGGTTTACACCAGTACTATCTTTAACACAGAAATAGAATTTTGTTTGCTTTGGTTTTCACATAAGGCTTTTCTTATAAACTTTCCTGGTTGCTCTTTTTATTTGCAAAGGTAAACAAGCCCAGATCCTCTCCTTTAACCCTGGAGCTTGTCTACTCCCCAAACTGGGATTCTTGTTTCAGTTGTAGTCTGAAGTTATTCTCCTTGAAAACAAGTGATTATGCAGTCTTGTAGCCTGTGTGTGCTACTGACTGGAGTATTGTGCGTAGAATTAAACTTTTTTCCACACAGGAGGTGTAGCTTCCTGTTTTCTTCAGAAGCATACAGCACAAGAATATAATTTCATTCAGGTCTTTCTCTCTCTCTCTTATATTTCTATTTCCATTTACTTTCATATATGTGACTCCCTGAATTTCTCTCATTAATATCTTCAAAATATCCTATAAAATTTGTTGCTTGGAATTTTTTTTTTATTTAACACCAAGCCATTTATTTTTCTGCTTGCTCCTATCTGCTCTTAGTATTGTTCTTTAGGTTAGTGCTGAGACAGACAGAGTATTAAAGCAAGGCTTTGCAGCTCTTCTTCCTAATTCCAGGAGTCTCAAAAAGGAAGCTAACCTCAAATGATTTGCTTTATTAACAAATTTGACAATTTCAAATTTTTTTTACATACTCTTTCTTGTTCCTTGCTGCTGCTCTTGCTGAGTCCCCATTGGACTCTCTTAAGAGAGAGGCAGTCTCCCCTAGAGATTTCCATTAAAAAGGTCACTGTTGTCCAAACAAAGGCCTTCAAACTAACACAACTAAAATACAGAAAATAGACATAAATAGATATAAAAAAGAGACACTAAAACTGGTTTAAAAATTTTTGTAAAAAAAGTTAATTCAAACAAAATTTGACAGTCAAAGAGCAGTGATAAGTATGAGCAGAACAGCAAAAAACCATGGTCAACGTAGGGTTGTATCTATTCAGTTTGCTTGAGATTTTGCTAAAATAGTCACACAACTCAAAAGTTTGGACTTCCAAGAAAAGTTAAAGGCAAATTACAGCAATTATTCAACCTATGTAAATTCCATTTAACTAATCAAAGAATATCTATGATTTAGATAGAGTCATATCATGGCCAGGCTTCGTGAATGAAGATATGGGAAGGGCTCTACCCACACTTGCTGCAAACGTGCTGGTGGCTAAAAAGGCTGATGCAGGACAGGCAAGTCCGGTTACATAAGGCACAGTGGAAAGTCTCTTTAGGTGGTACTGATGAGACACAGTTCTTTCTGTGTTGTCTTTCCTCCTCGAGACTGATTCTGCGTGCATTCTCAAATGAGGCAGCAGCATTATGGATGGCATGTCTCCATGTCTCTCAATTGGAGGCCAGAGTGGACCACAGATGGCAGTCAATATGACCAACACTGAGCTGTTGTTTCAGGGAATCCTTGTATCTCCTCTTTGGGGCTCCTCTGTTGCGGCAGCCGATGGCGAGTTCACCATAGAGCACAATCTTAGGGAGGCGGTGATCCTCCATCCTGGAGACGTGCCCTGCCCAGCACAGCTGCATCCTCAGCAGCATGGCCTCAATACTGGTGACCCCTGCCTGTTCGAGGACAGTGACATTAGTCACGTAGTCAGTCCAGTGGATGTTTAGGATTGTACGGAGGTGGTGCTCATGGAAGCATTCGAGGAGTCGCAGGTGGTGGCAGTAGATGACCCATGATTCAGACCCATATAAAAGAGTAGACAGTACAATGGCTCTGTAGAAACTAATCTTTGTACTTTTCTTCAAATGTTTATTGCACCAAACTCTTTTATGGAGTTTTCCAAAGCTCTGTATGCCTTTGTTAACCTGCTGTCTAGCTCTTTGTCAGTCTTACTATCTGAGGAATGATACTTCCTAGATAGTTAAACTGCTGGACTGACTTAAGCTCTGATTTGCCTATGGTGATGTGGGGATGATGGAAGACTTCCTGGGGTGCAGGTTGGTAGAGAACTTCTGTCTTTTTCAAGCTGACTTCCAGCCCAAAAAGCTTAGCAGCCTCTGCAAAGCAGGATGTTAAGCGCTGCAGAGCTGCTTCTGTGTGAGCAAAGAGGGCAGCATCATCAGCAAAAAGCGGCTCATGGATTGGTGACTTAGGGTGTTGATGTGGGCCTTCAGTCGCCTTAGGTTGAACAGGCTCCCATCAGTAGAATATCAGATGTAAATGCCATTATCTTCATCGAGGTCTGCCGTGGCCCTTTGGAGCATCATGCTGAAGAAGATTGTGAATAGAGTTGGTGCAAGAATGTAACCTTGTTTCACACCACTGGTTATTGAGAAGGGCTCAGAGAGTGCATCACCATATCTGACTTGGCCATGTTGGTTCTCATGTAGCAGGATAATAATTTTGAAGAATTTGGGAGGACAACCTAATCGTTCCAAGATCTGCCACAGGCCTTTTCTGCTCAGTGTAAAAGGCTTTGGTGAGGTCAACAGAAGTTACATAGAGTGCTTTGTTCTGTTCCCTACACTTCTCTTGCAGTTGTCTGAGAACAAATACCATGTCTGTGACACTCCTATTGGCTCTGAAACCACACTGACTTTCAGGTAGAAGTTGTTCTGAGATAGCTGGTACTAGTCTGTTCAGAAGTATTCTTGCAAGGATTTTATCAGCAGTAGAGAGCAAAGTGATACCTCAGTAATTTGAGCAATCTGATTTTCCTCCTTTCTTCTTGTACAGGGTGATGATAACTGCATCACGGAGATCTGGTGGTAGTTCGCCTTTTTCCCAGCAATGCACAATGAGCTCATGGAATTTAGCATGGAGTGCTTGGCCTCCATGCTTCCAGATTTCAGGTGGGATTCCATCAATCCCAGCTGTCTTGCCAGCTTTTATCTGCTGTACGGCCTTAAGAGTCTCTCCCACAGTCAGAGTTATATCCAATTCATTTTTCACCAGTTGTTGTGTAATGTGCTGAATTGCTGAGCCTTGGACTACATGGTTGGCACTGAAGAGGGTTTGGAAATGTTCAGACCATCGATTCAGGATAGAGGTTTTATCTGTAAGAAGCATTTGGCCATCTGCACTTAGTAGTTGGCTTTGAATTTGGTGTATGGGTCCATACACTGTTTTTAGACCCTCATAGAATCCTCTGTGGTCACGCAAATCTGCACTCATATACTACAGAGAAACATATTTTTACATAGAGAGTTTTGGAAGTGTTAGGGTATGATTTATTATTCACTGTAAGGCTAAAAAGAGATGAAGAGTAAATTAGTGTGATACTATTTTCATGAAACTTCATGAAACTTGTTTTGCAAGATCAGTTTCAATTGGCTCAAATAATAATACTGTAGTGCTTATTACATATTAGGAGTTTAAAATAGTTTATTAATTATTTAGACAAATGTGTTACTTGAAAATAGTTGATCATTTGGAAGTAACTCAAGAAACCATGGATATTTTGTAAAGCTATTTTTCTTTTAATCTTGAAACATATACATTTAATTTAGTTGTGATGAGTTTTTTATTTGTACTTCCAGTACTGTAGTTCAGTCTGGCTTTACTAAAGTCTTCCTTTACTGACACTAATTATGATTTTAAGTAAAACATGAGTAAAAAACCCAATCCATAGGGTGATTGCTACATTTTCAGGTTTTTTTTCTTTTAATAAAGGAAACTTAAGCAATCCAAATTTGGAAGCTGCAATTCAGAAACTGTGTAGAAGCTTGCTGAGCAATCAAGTCTGTGTGAAAGTGAAAAGAAGAATTTGTCACTGACTGTTAGTTATATACTACATGAAAAAAAATATGGTCTTGTATCTAAGTTTCTTTCAAGGAAAGGTAGATCTTCATGTTACTGAACAGAGTTGTCATCCATCTCTTTTCAAAGCAAAACAAAACTGATGTGATTTGCTATATTTGAGTAGAAACTAATGGGCACGTGCACAAATGATTACTGAGCTAAGAAAGACCAGATCCTCCAAGTCAAAATTAGTTCCTTTTCTTTTTTTTTTTTTTTTTTTTTTTTTTAATAAATTATCCTGCAATGGAAATGCCTCTGAAGCCATATTAAAAAACAAAACCACACTTCAAATGTTTGTCTTTATAATGGACGTCAAAATATTTTGACTAGACAGCTGTGTCATACATCTTTGCAATGGTGAACCTTCTTACTTAGACTTACTTAGACATAAATGCGCATTTACCACTGAGGAGTAAAGTATGTATGCATGTACATACATACATACATACATGTGTATGCACACAAATCTGAGCATCTGTGTACAGAAATAGAAACTTGAAGTGAAAGTATCTATAGCAAAGTATCCACTTTCCATTATTGCCTTTTTATATACTTAAACCTATGGACAAATTACTTTTATATGTCATTATAAGGTGGAGTCATACTTTAAGTTAAGGATTAGTCTCCCTTTGTTGTAATGGCTCAGAGAAAGTGGAAAATCAGCTGAAGTCAAGAGAAGGCCAGTATTTGAATGGATCAGTGCAGTATCGACTCACGACATTCTTTTTCTTTTGTAGCCTGTCATTTAATAGAGGGTTTTTTGATTATTTTTGCATATCTTCTGTCTGCTCACTGAGTATGGAATTATTTTTGGTTGTTTCGTTTTTTAACAATATGTCCTGAGGAAATGGAATGGCATGAGTACATTCAAGTGTTAAAAGGAAGGAGATATGATACTGAGATGAAACTGGAGCATTATTCTGGATTATGGGAAAATAAGCAGATATTGGCCTTAATAAACTTCCTTATCAATTGTTTGGAAGAAAGTAGTTTTTTTGGTGGAGAGATAAATTCTGAAAGCAATTATAAAAACATTGCATCACAAAAGCAGATATTAGTTGGACAATCAAGGCATACGGAAGCTGCTGTGAAAGAGGAACATCTAATTTCAATTTTCTTCATCTCTCTTTTGTTCTTGTGCTTCCTCTTCATTGTCAGCTACTCTGACTCTCTGACTTGTCTGCTAAAAGATAATAATAGTAAGCAAATGAGGAACAGTGCTGAGCCAAAACTTCGCCTTTTTCTTACAAAGCATACATAACTTTTGGGTTTGTTTTTCTTTATGGTTACCAATAGAATAAATAAGCAGACTTTATCCTTGATTTGATTTATGTATCATTATTTACACATTCCTTAATTAAATGTTATTGGTCAAGTCAAAAGAAAAACTGGGAAACTTTAGTATGACCAAGACTAGTTTTGTAGGGCATTGAATCAAATTATCTTTAGTTTCTTGTTAAAAATTGATAAACTTGGAAAAGTATGAAATATTGTCTTGCTAAAAAGTCACGAACTTAAACATACTTGTAACAAAGGAAATTATACCCAGTTTAAGTGATCTGAGATAGTATTGTCTTCTGTTAATGCTATGATAATTAACTCCCCATCAAGTCAGTTCTGGTGCCATTCATTGTTGAGAAATATGACGAAAAGAAGTAAGAAGTGCATAAGGTAAAGCAAAGTGCTCAGGAATTTATTAAAGGTGGTTGTGGGGTAATGGAATGGCAGTCTGAGCTATGGATATTGATGTGCATCATAGACAAAGCTTCTGTTCGTAGCTGTATTAAGAGTGAGTCAATACGTGAAAGGCACAGGCTGGTGCAGAAGCATCTGCTATGTGAGCCTATTATGCTTGTGGAATCTTGAAGCAAGATAGCCCTGCTGCCACCTCACTGACTCACAGCTAAGAGAAGTCAGAGCTTTGCAAAGCTTCCCACATGCCATGGGCACAGTAACCAGATTAAAAAGAGCAGAAGTACTTCTGTAGGATGGTTTTCATAATTTTTCTGAGTATTGCATAACTGTTTAATTTTGGGAAAATGTGTATTAGTCATGAGTTAAATACCACTGTTTTAAGTAAGATCAATTTCTTGTGTGATCTCTACTCTTTAGAGATAAAAAAGAATCAAAAAAGATTTAATTTGACTGACTTCTACAAATGTGGAATATGTCCTAATATTTCTCCCTAAATACCAATTTATCTTTTTTAAAGGAATGATGATTATTATATGGCAAACAAATATATTTTGTCATCATGAAAAAGTAAAAATAACACATGAATATTAAAAAATTCTGAAATGAATAATCTTACATCCTATGGATATTTCACATAGTTTTTCCTTGTATTGATATTGATACAGACTTGAGTATGAAATGCATCTATGCAGCATGTATTTGTATATACATACTATACATATCTACACAGACAAATATAAGAAGGGCCTGTATTTGTGCAAAATAGCTTTTTGACCTTGATGCTGCTTCTGTATAGGAATTTGTTAGTCTAGAAGCTTATGTTATTTTTTTAATCATTTCCATCCATATTTTTGAGAGCAATTTTTAAAAGAGCAACAGTAATGAAACAAGAGTATGCTTAGGATCCTTTAACATCAATGTGTGGGGGTCTCTAGAAATGCTTTGAAAATGTTTTGAGATGGCTTACCAATGATAATTTTTATTTCTAATGTGAAGGAAGTTAATCATTATTATTTTACATGTATAATCTTTATTGTCCACAAAGAGAAATCAGAACTGGTCTGAACCATGTCAGCCTGAGTTTTTATTTTGCGTTTGTCTGTCTTAAGTGAATGACAAAATTCTTGCAGGGCTCCAAATCTTAAGTATTGATAAAGTTTTTAAATTTTGTGGAATCCATTATAAAACCAATAAATGTGTTTAGCTGGGCTACCCAGCTGGCCTTTTCTTCTGTGTTATTTTGTGATATTCCACATTCAGTGGAATATGGTACTTCTTGCCCTTGTGTTAGAGTAAAACAATACTAAAGGTACAAGAGTAGCTGTATGACTACAAGCCTTTTATCATCATGTTATGTATCTCTTTATGTGTATATGAGATGACAAGCTGAAGGCTGTGGATGTTTCTCTTCACACAGAAGATTTGCAGCAGCTTTGATGCCAGGAATGCTATTAAAGCTGGCATTGTTAGTAATTAGAAGCACTCATCACGTTTACACTGCAGTTTTGGATTTGGAAGTAATATTGGTATAGACATTGATAGTCTAGATATATATGAGCAAAATTCGCTAACTCATTTAAACAGATTTGACTGAATTTAATCAATGACAGTATTAAAATTATTTTAAGAATTCACTATCAATCAAAGAGAGATCAGCGGATGTTTTGACACTAAATAAACACTATTTTTACAGTCTGATATAGTAAGAGATATTAGTGCAGTATCTCCCAATTTGTGGAAAAAAACTCAATCAAAGTGTTAATCCTCCATAGTTTCAATCTGTCACATAAGTAAGTAGCTACTGGGTATAACTGTGCCCCTTTAACTATTATTGTTGTTGAAGAAAGTCAGTTTTTAGAGTGTGTGGAGGAT
>VXBA01001983.1:1252076-1288438 GCA_013399895.1 Serilophus lunatus | reverse complement strand
GGTCTGTAGGGCCGGGGCAGCGGCGGCCTCGGCGGTGAATGGGCGCCGCGGCGGGGCGGGAGGAGCCGGAGCCGCCGCCGCGATGGCTCAGGAGAAGATGGAGCTGGACCTGGAGCTGCCGCCGGGGAGCGCCGCGGGCCCGGGCGACGGCGGCGGCCTGAGGAGGTCGAACAGCGCCCCGCTCATCCACGGGCTCAGGTGAGGGGCGCCGGGGGAGCCTCCGGGAGGGGGAATCCGCGGGGTCCCGGCCGGGCTCGGCCCCCGGGGATGCTCCGCACGGTGTGCTGCGAGCGCTGTGCCGGGCGGGGAGAGCCGAGGGAGGTTTGCTTTCTCTTGGCTGAACCGCTTTGTTTTGAGCGGGGCGGTGTGGCCGGGGGCCAGCCCGCAGCGCCGGGGCTGTTCTGTGGGGGAGAATGAGAATCGCCGTGGTTTCTGTCACGGGTTCTGTGCGGGCAAATGCAGTGGGTGCCCCCCGCGTGTGGGCACGGCGGGGAAGGGTTTGGGGACCCCCGGGGGGTCTGGAGTGTCAGAGCTGGGGGAGGACGGGAGGGCATCTCGTGGGACCTTGGCACGAGTTTTGCATTGAGTTCTCCTGGCCGATGCTGATGCTTTCAGTCCTCCTGGGAGAAGCACGGGGCGTTGTGAAGGTAATTGTGCTCCTCGGGTATTTCCATCAGCAGGTGCTGTTTGCAGGCAGGGCAGGGGGTTTGCTCTCTCTCCAGCTGACAGGACAGAAAGCGGCCCCTCCAGGCAAGGGCCAGGGAGAAAGCTCTTATATAGGTAGGTTCTCTTGTATAGTTTGTGTTCAGGTGAGATTTTAACCCAGAGTGCTGGTTTTTGTCCCCTGTGGGCTGTTGGGAAGTTGGGAGATGCCTCATCTGCCACATGGAGTGGCCACCATCCAACTGGGAGGTTGGTCCATGTGCTGCTGCTCATCGTGTGTGTCCAGTTTGGAAGAGAATGTCGACAATAAAAGTGATAAAACATAGGATATTATATGATAAGCACTTGCTTTTCTTCCCGTTGTGTTTCTGTCAGGTACTGGATATCAAGTGACAAACAAATCTCACACATCTCTTGCACCCAAGTGGTAAACTGTGCCAGACAGTTCAGAGAAAACACGAATTCTTGCCTATTGTGCCACGATTTAATGTTAAGGAAATGTAATTGTGATTCTTTTTTTGCATAATCATAGCAAAACAAGCCCCCTTTTACATTTCCATGCAGTATCAAAATGTGTGTGGCAGCTGCTCCCCAGGGAGGTTTCTGAGCAGGTAAACTAATGGTGTAACTGGGACAAGATGTTTTTACAATCTCAGCCTCATGTAGGTTGTTTCTTACTTGCCTCCTAAGAAACTCCAAACAAATTATTTAATTCAAGGTTTGGCCAGGTAGAAGGGCTGTACATCCACTGTATGTCAGGTGTTCATGCAAATTAAACTGAAATGCCATTGAACTGATTGGGGCTGCTTGCAGTGGTTTGCCTGTTAGTTTGGAATTTTCCATCAGAATACTGTTTTTGCAAGATTGCAGCTCTTGGCAAGAAACTCCAGTTTTTCCCAGAATGGCTTTGTTGGGTAAACTGAAACAAAAGCTCTTGCTCTTGCACAGCTTGCTTTTTCTCCTCTGCCTCCTGTTTTGACTTCTTCATTAACAGATTTAGTGAGGAGCTTGTGGAGGATGAGTTGCCTTGGAGCCAGAGAACAGTTTCAAACAGAATATTTTGAATCACAGAAGTTACCTTTCACAGAACTTTTAACTCTTGTTTTTGTGCCAAGTTAAATTGATTTTTAGTAGGAACTGGATGAGTTTTCTGTGAAAGGCAAGCATGAGATCTGACCAGCCCTGGTGTTTTTGCCAGGGGTAAGGATATTTGTGGGGGTTGTTTTCTCTCTGAGTGTTGGACTCAGCCTGTGATGCAGAATAGTTCCAACCTGCTTCGTTGACTCAGACCCTGGACCTCAGGATGTGCTGTTTGTGTTGTGTTTGCATGCCAACCAGTGCACTTCACACTGAAAAGAATTTGTAGCTGTTGGCCTCAGCCAGTGAATCTCATCTCTAAACTTCATGTCATGGATCCCTTAAATTTCTCCAGCTCTACCTCCTGTCAGGTGGCAACTGTTTGATCTCTCGTGGGTGTGAGCTGAGGGAAACTTCTTGGAAAATTGTGAATGATGTCTGGTCCTGAGCCCTTGAGCTTTAGGGAAGGAGAGGCAACGCATTTTTCTTGGCAGAAAGCTCAGTGCTTATGCCAGTTGCAGTGGGTTTTTATTTCACACTATGAGCTCTGTTTGTTTTTTATTTACAGCAAGATAAAATCTGTCTAAAACTTCTGTGTCTAACTGGTGTGTTTGATACTGGAGGATCCTGATCATGATGTGTCTTGAGAGTGCATTAGGATTGTCAGCCCTTAGAACAGGGTGACACTGTGGATCAGGCTAGTTTTAAGAAACCGTGTTTGTGTCTGGCTTTTGTTCATCCCAAGTCAGCAGCTGAAACAAAAAGATACATCCCAGTGAATCCTTGTAATTTGGATCTAATTACAGTCTTACATTTGGATCTGTTCACCTGTGCAGTTAATCACTGGTTTTTGGACATGGGGGTTGTAAGATTACGGCTCAAAATTTTTATTCTAACAACCATAATTAACCATTAATTTCTGCAGTTGCATTCACTGAGTGCTGATCGTTGGCTGTTGACAAGACCAGTGATGACATGACCAGTGACACTTGCTTTAGGAATCAATAGAACTAAAGTTGCCTTGAGGAAGGAGCACATTTTATATTGCATAAGTAATCCTGCACTGTTTAAATGGATGCACTGCTGTGGGGCTTCAAAAGCTGATTTCAGTGTATGTTTAATTTAACCTTTCCTGGGAAAAAGGTCAGAACTTATTAAATGCTTTTAGTGATAAGATTTATCAAGATACTGTATTTTTCAATTTTATTTTACCTGTGGGATTGAAGCTGGTTTCAGTTAGTGGTTATCAGCCATTATAGGGTTGTTCTGTTGAATGACATTTGAAGCAACATACAAACTGCAGCCACCCCAAACATCATCCATTCCTACAGAAATAAGCAGTCCAAACAGTTTTCAAGTTGCTCTGAAGACTCAGTATGATTAATTAAAATCATTAATTGAAAGAGCTGGGAATTGGAGGGTGATCGGTTTGATTTTACACTCTGTGCCAACCAGCTGAACAGGGTCCTTCCATACCTTTGTCTGGATGTGACAGCTGTCACAGCACTTGAGACTGAGCTCCTATGAAGAGGTGCTTCTTGCTGGGAAGGAAATGGAGCCTTGCCTCTGACAAGTGTTTCTTTCCACAGTGACAATTCCCAGGTGTTCCAGGCCAGTGTCTTGCGGACCCGCAGGAACAGCACCACGGTGATGAACCGGCACAGCCTGGTAAGAACTGGGACCGACCCGCCCCCCAACGAGCAGAGCAGAGCTGTGCAAGCAGCAGCACACCCAGCGGGGTGGCAGCCTGTGAAACCAGCACCACGGGCTTTCAGGAACGAGGCTCTGGAAGGGAAGTGGGAGTTAGGGAGCCTTTGGCCTTGGGGGTGTCTGCGTTGCATTGTCATCAGAGCTTTGCTTGGGAAATGCTCTGAGGTGGAGTCAGAAGGGTAGTCTGCAGAGAAGGCTGGTCAGTCATCGATGTGTTAATGGTTTCTGATGTTTAACAAAAAAGGGCAGTGATGCTCTGGTCTCAAGTCTTTTATATAGCACTGACAGAACAGACTGTTCTCACCAACAACTGCAACAACACGTTGGAACTGGCTGACAGAACACTCATCTCAAGGCTTCCAGAATGTCTCTGAGACATTCATTTCTGGTTTCAACTTTTGTCAGACCTCTGGTGTTACAGCTCCCCAGATCTGAGTTTCTAAAGTATTAATCTAGACCCTTGGTGCTGCGCATCTTGTGTTTTAGCATCATGCAGAGTTTGGTGGAAGGCTGTGATTCTGACTGATTTAGATCACAGGGACACCATGGTTTGCCAGCCCTTGCAGGGTTAGGGCACGTGGGGTAGTTATTTCCTATAACTGAAGGGAAGTTTTGGTCAGACTTCCATGTATAACCAGAAACGTGACTTTTTCCCTAAGACAACCTTAAGAAACAGGTAGGCACAGGCTAACATCCACCTCCTCTCAGTTTGTTATTAAAGTTTGGAAAAATTAAGCTCTCTTGGGAGAGGAGTACTATCAATTTAAAAAAAAAAAACAAAACTCCCTGTAGTGTTAACAGCAATTATCCCTGTTTTCCTAGTTACCTTTTGAAGATGCATTAGAACTGACTCTTTAGCCCCATGTTAATAGCTGAGGAATACTACTCTCCTATTTTGTTCACTGATAACCCTTAAATAAAATTCTCTTTTAAAATCAGGAGAGAAAAATACTTCAGCAAAGGTTTACATTGTAACAGATCCAGGATACTTATGTACAAGTCTAGGAAGATTGGTGGGAAAGCCCTTCTCTTTCTGGGATGTAAAACCTGATAGAAAGTATTATGGTAAAGATTTCTTAAACTCTTTTTCTTCATACATATTTTTAGGGGGGCAGCTTAAGATAAATCTGTTATTGCTTGTGGTCAAAGGAAAGGAGAAACAAAGGAGAGAGCTCAGTTTATTGCGTTTACTGATGAAGATCCTCAGTTGTTAGGCTAAAAAGATGCAAATGCATTAATTGATGTTAATTAATTCTGGGCATTGCCCAGAACTTGGTGTGAAGCAGTTTGTTTTTCACTGATGGTTTGGCTCTTCTGGCTGCCCCAGTAGATGTTGCAGTCCTCTGGACTGAACCAGTGTTCCCACCTTCATGGGATGATGTCCTTAACCCTTCCCCTCTGTTGTTAAAAAGTGTCCTGAAAGTTAACTTTCTTCTTTACTCCCACCTAAATACAGTTGCAATTCCGTCTTGTCTGCTTTGAAATTCTCCATTGAGTTATGGTTGGTTCTCTCACTGAGTTTGCAAATGAGCCTTGGGATTCTCATCCTTCTGTGGTCTTAAACCAGGATCATCCACAGATAAATGATTTTGTGAAAATAATTACACTTTCCAGCACTAAGGATCCTGAGCAACCTCCCCTGGTATTCTTGCTATAGCAAGGAAGTGTGTGTAGCTTTATGTGAAGAGATATTCTAAGGATCTGGATCTCAATTTACTTTGGTAAATTAAATTTTACATTAAGTAGGTGATAAAGGTACTTCAAAACCCACTTTTTTGTGTTTAAGAAAGGTAACCCCAGTTTTATTGCAGTGTAAGCTCTAATAAAGAGGGATTAACAGATTTAGGAAGGGACTGAAACTGTGCTAGTTTAGTATTATAAGTACAGATAAAGTTTTATGTTTTGTAAACTTTGTGGGGAAGAAAGTTGATTAGTATTTGTGTAATCTGTGTAGTTGGTGTTCACTGTCACAGGAACAATGGGAGTTGCTAAAATCTCTCATAAGTGGAGGTCACAACTCCATCAACTCCATCTTCAGGGCTGTCCTGGCCCTCCCAGCTGCTCAGCTGAATTCTAAAATCTGTTTTTTGAGTATCTTCCCCAGGCCTCAGACTCCAGCAGTTTGATGATGATGACTGCAAGGGCAGCTCTGCCATTTGGGCTGGGGTTTGATCTGCAGTTTTCTGACACTGCACAGAATTGCCAAGGAAGGCTCAGTATCTGCTGTTTATTTCCTTAGGAAGATACCAGTGGCACGAGGGAGTAAATGTTTTGGTGGGGCTTGCTTTGGTTTTGTGTGGTTGGGGGTTTTGCTTCTTGTTTAAGCAAAGCATTTTGGTCTGAGATTAGATGTTCAGGAGCTATTTCAGCAAAAGTGGATTTTATCTTGTTATGTTTTATTTCCAAGCCCTGTAATTGCCCTGCTGGGGTTCAGTGTGGCCCCATGAGTGCCTGTGCTGGCAGGAGGCAGAGGGCACTGCAGGGCAGGGCAGGGGCCCTGGAGCCTCCAGACTGGCACTGGTGAAACTACCTGCAGTGGAAAACATTACCTGGCACACTGAGGAAGGGGGAAGGTGTTTCTCTTCCCTGTGGTAATGTCTGTAATGGTTTTATTAAGCTTTGTGCTCTCTTAAGACATTGGGGATCTGAGTAGCATAGTTTTAACAAATTCAGTCTGTTTAGCAAGTGTCTTTTTAAAAGTGACTGAGTTTTCACAGTAATTAAAGGTTACAAACAGAGCAAAAGTGAGTTTTAAACATTGACAAAGCCAGAGGGTGGTGACTTCTTGGAAACAAGATGTGGAATCCTCAGAGTTAAGTTAGTGCCTTGGACCCTGCAGAGGAACACTTAACTACCGTTTTATAATTTTTGTTTTACACTGCAAGCCACTGGTTTGGTACATAGTCTATTAATGTCAAACCTTAAAGTATGTGGATCACAGTCATAAAATTAGAATATAATGAGTGGAACAAATGCATTTCTACTGTGGAATGACAGAGTGAATAGGCAGGAATGCACCATTGTCCAAATCCTTTTCTCTGTGTGAGAATCAAGGTCAGCTCAAGGTCTACATTGGCTGGTGCAGCTTGGAGGAATTTTTATGAGGTGCACAAGATTTTTGGGAGCCCAGCATGATGGCAAAGCTGATCTAAACTGGACTGAAAAAGTAGCAAGTCAAGACATTATAGCTGTTAGACTTTAGTACTGCATATTATGATGACTAAATTCTGGCACAAACATTAGACACATCCCCTGTGTGAGTCTGAGAGGCTGAATTCTTTTGTGAGAAAAAGGCTGTGATGTCTTAATGTCTGGGGTTTTTTTAGAAGGAAGTTCTGGGTGTATGAAGCATTAATAGCCTGTGATAACATAACTCTTGTGTCAGGCAGCAAAATCTTTGTATTCCCTGTGCACTGATTAGAAGATGGTGCAGGAAGAGTTAACTGAATGTTTGTTAGCATGATGAAGAGCCCTAGTAATGTTTTCTGAAGGGGATGAAGCCTCTTTCACTGCATAAAACATGTGAACACTTACAATAATGCAAGCCTTGCTTGCTGAACACATCCATTTTAAAAAGACAACCTTGTGTTTTGGGAGGATTGTCAGCTCACAGAGAAGTCAGACCTCTATTCAAAGCTTTAGCTTAGAATTTTTGTTCCCTGAATGGCTGTGACTAAAATCAGCTGAGGGTTGGCAGTTTGAGGGATGGGAAATGTATGAAAGAAAATGATATTTTGAGCAAATAATCACTTTGAATTACTCGGGTGTGAGTGTGCAGGTTTAGATCACAGTGTTCCACTGAGATCTTGATGCAAAACTGTCAAAGTCACAGAAGACCATTTTTAGTGACGTCTCCTCTGATTTCACCCAAATTGGTGAAGCTCTTGAGAAACCATAAAGAAAGTGTTTAACTCTTTGTTAGCCTTTTAATAACTGATTTTTTTCACCTGTCAAAGTGCTCATTTACAGGCAGACATCAATCCAGGAACCTTTTTGTATCACGTGTTTTTTTGGCTTTGTATTTTTAAAGGCCCTATTGGGGAGCTTTCTGCATCACTTAAATTAAAATAAATATTCTGAATCACACAAAGGAAAATATTTATGCCAGCATATGTACTAAGGGTGGCAGTGTGCTAGTGAAAAGCAGGAAAAGCTAGTGAAAAGGCTGTCAGTTCTAGTTGCCTGGAAATGGAATGGAAGCCAGGCTGATACTAATTAGCATCTCTGAGTGTACAAAGCAGTATAATGTGGAAATACACATTAACACCTCCTTGCAAGTAAATCGTGTAGTTTATATAATATTGAGAATGTTATAAATGGGGTGTTTTTATAGTTTGGGGTTTTTTTGGTTTGGGGTAGCCCTACAGCACTTTTCCCACCCTTGCCCTGTGCTTTGTTTTGCAGTTTGTGCCATCCTCTCCTGTCCGGATCCCCAGCAGTCGCCTTCACCAAATCAAACAGGTAACCACAGCTCCTGAGGCTGCTCAATTTTACACTTTTTATAAGTGGTTGGGTTTGTTGGTTTTTTTTTTTTGCAGTTGCTGTGTAATGTCCTTCAAATGGCTGTGGGTTTTCTTTTCTAACTGCCTGCCCTGCTGCGTGTTTCATGAGGCAGAATGCATCTTATAGTGAGAAGAAGATTTGAGCAGAGAGAGAAAGCTTAAAATGGACATTTTAGAAAGGAAACCTTTAATGTAAACCCTTAGGGTAAAGTTTCACCAAGTTTTTGGCAGCAGTGCCAGCATAAATATTCAGGGCCAATAACAAAGTGTTCTTTAACTTGTGTTGGCTTAAGACTTTTGTGCAGCCAGAAAATGAGCAGGATAAGGAAGCACTCTGGCTAAAAAATAGTTTGTACTCTTCTGGCTGGGCTATTTTTCATCTGTATAATTTTCTTATCCAGATCCCTGTGCTTGTGCTGTCACAGCAGGAATGGAGGGGGAAGGGCAGCAGAGCAAACACGTAGGAAGGGGGGTGGTGTGGGGAATATCTGAGCAGGCTCAAATAGCTCTGCTCCCAGCCAGCAGCCACAGGCTGCAGACTCCAGCTTTAAAATCAACAAGCTCAAACCCTTGTGGCTCCTTCATTTTATAGCTCCACTTTTTGACAGTAGAATGTTTATAAAGATGGCTTGAAGTTGCTTGATTTATTTTTAGTGTAATTTTATTTTTTTAGCATGCTGGGTTTCAATGGATAAGCTTGGTTTTTATAGGGTGAAAAGTTAAGAAAAAGATTTAATGCTTCAGGCAGCATTTTTAGGGTATGGTGTCTGAAGCAGTGGAAGGCATTTCTGCTTCCCACCTCACATATTTAAGGTACTTGCACAGTAAGCCTGGAGAAAATAACTGCTTGCTTTCATTATGTAAATAATTTGCAGCCTTGAAGAGACTCTGAAGCACTTGGGTCGGTTGTAGAGCTGTTTTTATCAATATAAAAAAGTTTAGGATTAGTATGTAAATATCATAGAATCATAAATTGGTTCAGGTTGGAAATGACCTTTAAAGGTCATCTGGTCCAACCCCCTGCAATGAGCAGGGAGATATAATGAGAAATATATGAGAGCAAAGGACTGAACTGCTGTGGCTCTGCTGTATTACATGAAGTAAAGCTTTATAATTCAGGGGGTTTTTTTAATTCTTCTGCATTCATATTTATTCAAGCAAACAGTGTATTTTCCTAATCTGTGTTTGATCATTAAGTTCACAAGTTGGAATTAATTCCATGTCCTGTGTACTTACTGACAATCTGTGTGATTTACTTCTGATCTCTTTCAAATCTGAGCAAATTGCCACACAGGTAAACTGTGTAGACCCTTCTTACTTATGATGAAGATTATGAAGGTGTTTATTCTTGAATTGGACTGAATTAGGAAATCTATTCATTCACTCAACAGACTGGGTAGAATTTGGTTAATTTTAAGGAAGTGTCTCTACCTAAGAGGAGATTGAGTCAAATTTGAACTTAATGTTTAGTTTAATTTTACATACTGGAGCCATTTTAATAATATTTTATGGAGGTCTTTTTAGGAAAAAACCCAACCACTAAACCCCACGCTCATTGTGTGCAATGCAGAGTATTGACATTGAGATGCTGACAAGTGTCTGGTTAGTCACTAATCCATAGAATAAGGTAGGAATCCAGCCAGGCTTTTGAGGATTATCTACACTAGTGTCCACTTTGTGAAATTATATTATGCAAAACTGCATAAAGATGCTCTGGCATGTGCACATTATCTGTGTTTAGTTTTGTAACTACCTCTTGGGTAGTAATGAAAATAAAGCTGCTTGAGAAACAACCAGCACTTCTTATGTGATGATCTCTCCTGCTACATCTTTATCATCTCTTTTCTTGTAGTGAGAACTTAAGGTTATTGTTGCTTAACCCAGTTCAATTACATTTTCTGCATGACAAAGTGAAATGAAACCACAGCTTTTCTGATTTGCTGCAGCCAAGTGCTTTTTTTGATCTCATTTTTTCATCTGCTGATCTTTTAGGAGGAAGGAATGAATCTGCTGAACAGAGAAACAGTTCGTGAAAGGTGAGCACTAAGGCAAACCAGAACAGTTACTGCAGCTGTCTGTGGGCCTGGGACAATACATTTCTTTTCTTCTTTATAGAGAAGTGCAAGTAGCAATGCAGATGAGCCACTCATGGGAGGAGAGCTTGAGCCTGGTAATGCATTCATGCTTTAATTCGTGTTTCTATCATCAGTATCAGGACACGAGAGACTCTCTCATGTCAACGTTTTCTTTGATAGTTTGACCTACAATTAAGGTGTTATTGTAGCACTGCTTTTGATCAGCAGTTTTTCACACTAACAAGGCATAGAATTATCAGTTGTTCAAGGTACATGTGGGTTCCTTGGGCTGGTCTGTCAAAAGGAAATTGCATGGATGTCTCTGCCTGTTCAAATTTTCTTCCATGTCCTGATACCATGTAATGTTTAAGGCTTTTTTTTTTTTTTTTTGTTAAGCATCAACTTATAAACGGCTACCTAAAAATTATTGATATGATGGAGGATAACTTTGGAATTTCACAACAGTCAGTCCTTTTCCTGTCAGGGTACCTGCTCCTAAGATTAATTATATGCACTATTTACAGAGCGACAATGATTTTGAAAAGTCACTATCACCAAAGCAAGTAGACTTTGTTCCAGTTTCTCCAGCTCCTTCACCTACAAGAGGAATAGGGAAGGTGAGCAAAATGTGCTAATAATGGTGTTATCTTGGGTAGTGCTAAAGATATTCAGCCAAATTTAAGATTAAGCCACCTGCTGCTTTCTACCTCAGCTGCAGACAAGAAACTAGGTAGTACATGAAACCCCCTAAAACCTCAAACCAGAAAATACCAGCTAGCAGCTGCACAGCTTGTGGATGTGAACTTTGTGGAGTGGTCAGCTGTTAATCTGTGGTTAATAAAAAATAAATAAGTCTGTTTAGCCAGAGTATGGTGAAATAAATCTGCATGAAAATGGACAGTGTCCAATTCTTAATTATATTTTTTTCTCAATAGCAAAAAGTGCTGTCTCAGTATAATCAGCCACAGTGACTAGTTGCTGAATTTGATACTGGGTTGTTTATTTCTCTGCAGTAAGCATCAGTTGTTTCCACATGGGAGTGATACAGTGTTTGTGAGTCAATAACACGAACTGTTTTTTCTCTCAGCAATGTTTCTCACCATCTTTGCAAAGTTTGGTGAGTAGCAGTGGGTTGCCTCCAAGCCCCAGCCCAAGTCCAACAAGGAGATTTTCAAGGTAAGTACCAGATAATACCAATGATAGAAAATTGGCACAGCTTTGTTCACAGTAGGCTTTTGAAATACCAGAATTTTTTATATCCATAATTGATTTTTTTAGCACAAACACAGCTTTATGTACTTGTGTAAATGCTAGGTTTTACAATTCTGAAAAACATTTGTCAAAATCCTCATGTCATAACATTGGGAAAGAGGGCTGGCTGCATTGTGGCATCTGTCTCAGTGTAGTCTCTGTAGTGCTGTCAATCACATCTTAAGTTATTGAATTCTGAGGGGAAAACACAAACAGATTTAAGATTTGTTACTCATTCTGGTTTTAGTTGCACTGGATGTTGTTTTGAGTGATGTGGGCGTACATTTAAATTTTTTTTTAGTTCAGCAAAGCGCTACCTGTCAACTGAGATGTAGTGAGTGCCTGCATGTGAGCTTTGAGACTGCCCCAGTTGTGAAATTACTTGATTAAACTTTTCCTTGTTCAGTTCTGTGCTTCCTGGTCTTTCTTCAATGAGGGGGTAAAAAAGGACTTTGCTTTTTAAGCTGTTTTAATGCATATTTTCTTAGTGTTTTTCACTTAGTTTAAGTGTTTTCTGAGTATCTTTTGATTCTGCTTAATCTTCCTTTTTTGATAGTGATCTCAGTGTATAATGTGCCTTCTTTTAGCAGGAGAAGCCAGAGCCCAATTAACTGCATTAGACCAAGTGTTCTTGGGTCAATAAAAAGAAAAGGTACAGTATTTAGGTTTGGATAATGTAATAGGCCAACTTGTTGGTTTCATAATAACTCATACAGCTTTCTTCACAATTCTCTTCAATTGGCTGATACTTCAAAAAGTGACTGGAAATAGAAGGTATTACAGATGATAAAAGAGCCAAATCATTCAATTAGATTTTACTGTTCCATAAGGGTAACAGTTGTTCTGTTCTTATGCTTCCCCATTGCTGCAGTCACACACATATCATAAGGCACTGATGTAACCTGCTTAACAGAACAAGAAATTCAGCTCTTGGTATATTTAACTTAAACAGAAAATTTTGAAAGCCCTGGTTAACTGAAGCACACAGGTACTGTACACTTAAAATCTCTCTTCAAAAACCAAAAGCTGATTCAGAGGCCTGGTAGACACCTTACAGATTTATTAGGAAATGTTTCTCCATCTTTCTACATTTTAAGTCAAGTTTAACTTCCGGCTGTTTTTTGCATCTCTTTTTATATCTTCATGCTTCACCTTTGTTAGAGAACACTTCTGGCTCTGAGACAACCTTTAAAACACTTGCATCTGAGTTCTGTCATAACCTATCCTCTCTTGTTCTAGAGTATTTGAAAATCAAAGTCAATATAAAAGTTTTGTGATAATCCTGGGTCTTGTTCTTTTTCCTTATTCTCAGCTTCTCTGCTCTGGTGGAGCTGGTCAGTGAACTCATAGTTGGATAAACTGAAACAAAAAGGTTATTCTTCACTACTGAAGAGTAGATATCCGATATCTAAACCTCAGTAACTCACTAAATACTGGAACTTGGACTAAAATGTTTGCAAGAAATAGTCTAAAATTTCAGCATCTCAATCCTATGTTTTACATATAAAATAATCTATTGTAATAAGTTTGAACCTTTGTTCTTTTTGCTCTGTAGAATTACACCGAAAGGAGATTCAGTTTAAGTGAGTAGTAATTTTTATCACTCCTTATCTCTTCCCAAAGGTGTGACAGAGATGGAAGATCATCCCAAAAGATTATTCCAAGGATCCACCAACATGCTTACCCCTGAAGCTGCACATCAGGCAGACCTTGGGGGATGGTAAATGCTATTTATTGTCTCTTTCAGCAGCAGCATTACAAGTCTTTTTTCCTTCTAGCAATGATTATGCTTGAAGTTGTTTTTGTTTGTTTTTAATAGAGACATAATTTTTCAGCACTGAAATTTTTCAGCACAGTAAACAGGCAGCAATATTCACCATGATTTTACAGTTTCTACTCCTGATTGATAAAATGCTTCACCTAGATGGGATTTGAGCATATTTAGGAAAAGACACCTCATGGCTGGCAGTTTTTGGAGTGTAGTTTCAAGATGCAATCAGATGGGAATGCTGATGCTTTTGGGTGGATGGGATTTGCTTTTTTCCCTTGCTCTTATTCACAGAGGAACACGAGTCTGTCTGACCCTCACTGCAGGGAGGAGATAAAAACTACATTGTTAAAAATTGTAAGGACTCGAAACAGCAAGGGATTTTGATTTAATGTTTCAGTCAAGAGGTTAATAATACACAGGGTGTGCCCACACAGCATCAAGAGAGGGTTTTTCACAGTACTTCTGTTCTTTTTGCCTCTCAGCTGATGTATAAGCTGTGCACAGGCTTTGAGCAAATTGCAGTAGCAGTAGCCAAATAGATGTTTTAAAGGTACTTTAAAAACATAACCTGCTTTGCACACCCTACTTTCACAGTGGGCATAGCAGTGCAGGTTCAACAGGAGATGGTAATTTAAAAGAAAAACCACTTTGCTGCTATCCTTGATGATAGATCAGCTCTAGTTATAAGTCTGTGTCCTGTGAAACCTGTAGTACAGTGGAGTATGTACAGTTTACTGTTGGCTGTCCTGGCAAAAAGGCCTCTGGCTCTGTGCTGGCCCAGGGCCTGGGGCTTCTGATCTGTGCCCCATTTCTGAGTGACAAAGGAGGAAATGGGCAGAGTGTTGTGTGTCTCTCTGGAAGTGACTGCAAGGTGTGCAGCTGCAGGTGTATTTCAGATCAGGGGGCTTGGTGTCCCTCAGAGATAGGTGGGCATGTGTGTGTCTGAAATGGCTTTAGAATGAATGGAGCTGGTGCTGGGGGCTCCCCAGAGCAAGTGCCTTGTTTCTCACATCCTGATGTTGCTCTGTTTTCAGTCTGTCCTCACATGCCCTCGATGACAACAGGAGCAGTGCAGGCTCCTCCTGTGACTCCCCAGCTGAAGTTGGCACCAGCACAGACTCTCCAGTCTCGCTCTCTGACTCCAGATCCCCGTTTTTACCAGTAGATCTTACAGCCAAGTTACCAATTAACTGAGAAGCAGGAGTCTGCTGATGGACACCAGGAGACAGGCTGGATACCCCCAAGACTTTCTGTTGTGTGTAACCAATTCTGTTCCTCATAGGAACTTTCAGGAATGTCATTATTACTAAAAAACTTGCAGAATAGTTCCTTGAGGAGGAATTTACATTTCTAGTGATTTGTATGACATGGACTAAAATACAGCAAGCATTTGGGTTGCAGGCCCATTGGATGCTCCCATCAGTCAGCAGGATGTTGATTTGCCATGGATATTGTCTCCTTGGCATGAGTTACAACCCCGTACATGTGTCCTGCTTGTGGAAGACTTGGTTTGCCAGCAGCCAGAGTCCTCCCTCATATAACGTGGTGCTTGTGTAGGAGCAGATAACTGTCACATTTGTCCTCAGTCTGAAACCAATGAATCAGCTTTCTAATTGTTTTTATTCCCAGAGTGTTAGATATTTATATTTTTTAGTTCTTCATATATAAGGGAGACTATTAGGGAAGGGGAAATTGATTATTGTGTTCTGTTACAATTGGCCCTTAATCAATTCTGTGTTCCAATGGATGTCAAAAGAACAAGTTGATGAACTGTCATATTTGTGTGTTGGTTTTATTCATCATGACTGCTGTTGTAACTAAATCTAATTTAGGTGTGGAACATTCTTCTGGGGTTTTGTATTATTTTCTTCCCCATTTAGATGATGTATTGCAGTAGTAGATGCTCTGTTAAATGTCTTTTAATAGGGAAAAATAGTGGCAATATTTGGAACAAAACATATTAAATCTTGAGATTTTAGTATTTAGTATTTCAGAAATGCATTATTTTAACAGTCAGTGTTTGTCCTCATATATGAGTTCTGTTGGACAGGCACTGTGAGGAATCCTGAATGTCTCTTTTCAGGCTGAGGTGGTCAGACATGTTTAATCTCCTGATGTCGCTTCCTCAAACAATGACATAAAGTAATTTCTGCTGTTGAAAACTTCAGATGCTGACTGGAAACCTTGAGTCTGGTAATCTGAGATGTTTGCAAAGTCAGAGTGTTGAGCCATCCTGATCTCAACTCTGAAGTTCCTCGAACAGGAGGAACAATTTGCAGCCTCTGCTACAGACAGCTGTCTGAGATGTTCCAGTGGCAACATCCTTTGGGTTGTGGGCTCCCCTTGTGCAGCTGAACTTCCCCAGCTGGGTCCCCATTTGTACATGTCTGTGCTATGTGGTTTCAAACCTTCTCTCCAGAGAAGGTTAAGAGCGAAGCAAAATGTTTTATTTTTAAACACTAAATCTTTGTAATGTGTCATAAAGCAAGAAAAGTGTGGAAACTTCCTCGAGTAGGAGAGAAACCCACCCTGAACTCTGCTGTGAAAGATTCACATGGGTGAAGCTTTGATTGACAGCAGCCATCAAAATCAGAAGTAGATGAGTTGGAGCACAAAGACCTGGTGACCTGAGGGCCAACAACCCGCTTCCATGTGTCCTTATTGTAGAAAGAAAATAGAATGTATTTAATAGTCTGACTCTGTTCTAGTAAGACACAACATGGTTTACTTCTGATACCATTCCTCTTAAATTATTGTAATTGTCCCCTTGCTGGGTGCAGTCCCTTTCTGAGTCCAGCTGCCCTTTGTCCCCCTGCCGACAGACATGGGTGTCAGTGTCTGTTTGTCTGATAAGGCAAAGTTTGGTTTTGCAATTTCAGGTATGTGCCAAAGAGTTGCTGTGCGTTCACTCTTCTGTGGTGAGAGCAAGACTCTTTTTTTAAAAAAAATCTTGCTTATTTCTTAAGAATGAACCTCCTGGTGTCTCTTCCAGTCTTTGTTAAAAGATGCATCAGTGGAGGGGTTTCATAGCTGCGTGTGGGTCAACTTGTCTCTTTTCTGTTGAATATTTATGCTATTTTTCAAATAAGTGCCAATAAATGGAAACATAAATGTGTTTTGCTGTTTCTGTACTTCATTAGATAACCATATTCTTTTTTTTTCATCTTGGATTAAATGCTTTCTTTTGAAATCATAATATCTGTTGTAATTTACTTCTACCCAGTCTAGTTTACATTTAAGTTTGCCTTAAAATCTGCAGCAGACTTGCCTGTTTTCCAGGTGCAGTGCTGTCTTACAGGTCTGTGACAGCTCTTGGGATAAAGGAGAATAAAGGCAAAAGCTACACATGTCCCCATTTTATACCTAGAGGAGATTGTGGTGAAGTAGTTTGGAAGACAGGAGCTACTCCTGGCTGGGGGAAGGTACTGAGGGTCTTGGCTCTTGGAAGGAAGTGGGGACTTTTTGGTTTACCTTATTAGGGCAGTCGATTACAGAATCCCAGCATGGTTTGGGTTGGAAGGGACCTTAAAGATCATCTCATTCCAACCCCCTGCCATGAACAGGGACACCTTCCACTATCCCAGGTTGCCCTGAGCCTCATCCAAACTGACCTTGGACACTTCCAGGGATGGAGAGTCCACAACCTCTCTGAGCCAATTAATGCTGATACAGAGAAATGGTTGTTTATCTGCATCCATTCCTTTCCCTGCTTTTGCAAAACAGAAATTGCTTTGAACTTTCATAAAAACATCTCAATGTTTTGTCTCCATGTCACCAAGAAGCTGCAGTTTCGTGCCCTGGAGTCAGGAGACATGCATAGGTTTTTTTTCCCCCACTGAAATTAAATATTAAATTTTTTAATTAAATTATCCTGCAAGATATGTATCTGGATTCAGGGAGTCTGGGTGTTATACAATGCACATAAATCAACCCTGTACTCCTGTAGTAACTCATGCTGTTAGTATTGCCTCTGCTTTCCTAATTCCCCATTTGCCCATGTCAATGAATGTTGAAGCTTTGATGCCATGTCACAGGGCTTTTGAATGTACTATCCCTGGTCTGAGCTGACAAGTGTCTGTGCCTTTCTCCTGAGAAGAAATGAGCAACTTTCTGAGCTCAGGCCACATTGGAAGCATTATGAGATATATATATGTTTATCTGATATATATATTTATATATAAGCATTATATATATTATTATATATATGCTTCTTTATTCTGCAGCCATTTTAGGGCACACAGCTGCTTCTCTCTGGGATTCTGCCATGAATGGCACCTTCCAAAAGTCACACTTGTTTTTGGCACTTGGTTGCTGTGGTTGAAAACTATCCTGTAGGATTTGTTGGCAGTTAAATCGGGTCTTGGGGCCCGGTGTCTTCCTTGACAACTGATCGATGTTTTTCTTCCTTCCACCTTCTCCAGAGTGACACAGTTGCTGAGGGAAGGTTGGTAACAGTGCCAGTGCTCAGGGGGCTGTATTTTTGGAATGAGTGCTTCGGTGGTTACTGCATTTAGCAGAGGGAGAGATTCTTCACGCTGGAGGAGAGACACAAGTGCCAGGAGAAATGAGCCTGTGCCTCAGCCAGACTGACTTGCAGGGTCTCCTGTGTATTGTCAGCAAGGTGGGTGACCTGAATGCTCAGCTGAACAGCTGCCCACAGTCCTCCTGAGGTCAGTGTAAGAACTTAATCCTAAATTCTTTCTTTTCACCCTCTTTCAGAAAACTTGAGTGTAAAAGATCACCCACCCGTACAAACAAAGCAGGTCTCCAAATTTCTATTGAGTTGGAGGTGCTTTGGTTTACAGCTGTGTGTTGTGGTTCCAATATCTGTGCTCTGTTTGTGAGGCCAGCCCTGCAACTGTGCAAGGATTTGCCAGGGAAGTGACTGAAGGCAGGAGCAACCTCTGGCACTCCATGAGCTCGAGAACAGCTTGTGCCTCCCTGAGCAGTCATTTCAGAAATGTTCACTTTATGCTGCTGTATTCTTGCATATGTTGGGAGTTGTAACTCATTTACTTAAAATAGAGAACTTCAGGAGTCATAATTAAACTGTGTGAGCTCTTCCTATCCAGTTTGAAACAACCTTTCTCATCACCAACTGGCAGATGGAGTTTAAATTGATCCCTCTTCTCCTGGAAGCAATAAGTTAAAATATTTGTAAATGGAATCGAATGTTTACACCTACAGTACAATAATTAAAACCTTACTGACACAGGAGTGCTTGGCAAGAGTCCTTTTCAATAACTGAATGCAAAAATTGTCACCTCACATTGTTTCCTCGGGGTGTTTTTTTGGTAACCTGTACCAGTGGAGCCTGCCCATTTCTGCATATCTGCTGTGAGCATCCTTATTTGATAAACTGGGGACTGATGCCTTGGGGGTTTTGACATTTTTCTGGGATTTTAGCTGCCAACCAGCCCAGGCCCTGCTCTGGAGGTGCCTTTCCTCTGTCACAGAGCACTCCCAAGCAGACACAGCCACCCTGCTGCCAAAAGCCCTGTACACATGCTGGAGGGGTGAGATTGCTTCCCCTGTTGGGGTTTTGTGGTTGAAGCACGACAGAGGAAGGGAAAAAATAAACCACTGAAGGAGAATAACCTTGTTTGACTTTCAGTAGCTGGCTCAGGAACAGAATTTTCAGGAGGAGGGAGGAGTGGAGTGCATTTAAACCAAAACCAAACAAGGCCTCTACATGCCTTTATGCTGGCTCCCCTGTGTCTCTCAAGGAACTGGTGAGACATTCCCAAAGCCACGAAGATTCCTCAGACTAATCTGGCATTTATCAAAATTAAAATTCTTCTGACAGTTTAGTTTCTTCATATTGTTTCTTAAGAGCCTTGGAAAATTTTTTTTATTTAAGATTTCCTTCCATGAGAAATAATTGTATGTAAATGCTTAGAATTTTGCTGGATGTCAACCTAGGTAGGTTGACAGAGGGAGCAGGGTGTGCTGCAGGTATCAATCATTGGAAACGTGATTCTCCTTTTACCCTTGTGTGGAGAAATATCAAAACGATGTGCACAGCACACGCTGGGGTTTGTGGCACAGAAATCGTGTTCTGTGTTGTCTTTCAAGCTGGTTTAAATAAAGCTGGCGCTGAAATCGCGGCAAGAAGCTTCCTGCTAAAAATACATCAACATCCTTTCATTTCAAGTGCATTCCCTTCAGCAGTCGGTTTCGATCGTGGAGATTCCTGGCAGATTCCTGAGGGAAAGGCGCTAATGGGTTTTGTGATGTTGATGGAACACGGGATTCCAGAGCATTACTGCACCAGGGTCTCTTGATGGTGGTTTCTTGTTTGTCAAAGCACAGCCTTGTCTAATGCCTTGACGTCCGTACCTCAAGCCACCCGAGTGGCTGCACTTTTCTAGAAAAGAACGCTCTCATTTTGTAATTGTAAATTATATTTTGCTATTGCAAATTTTATTGCTATTTTTTAAGCTGGAAACATGGGCTTAAGTTCCGTTACAGGGAGGCTGTTCCTCAAATTGACCTTCTTACTCACCTTTTTTCTCACAGTGAGATCACTGTGCTGCTGTAATCATGGTTGTGCTCTTGCTTAAATTACTGCTTTGCAGTCTCTGCCGAAGACCAGCACAGTTACTTTGCCTGCATGTAATTCCACATTATATTGTCAGCATGGCTGTAGAGCTTTGAAAATTTTCAAGAGCTGATGTGCATTAGCTACAGTTCATTATCCAAAGTAAACAGCTCGTTAGCATACAGTGGAGAGCTTCTATGGAAGACAAAAATAGACCCCAAAGTGAGTGTATCCCCTCACTCGGCTTTAGTTGTTACGCTGTGAGTGTTGCCTGCCTGCGTTCATTGCTCCAGAGCTCGTTTTTTGAGGATACATTTGTTCTCTGGGCTCCTTTCATTTATACGGTCGTTATCTCTGAATGGCTCTTGCTGAGTGAGTAGCAGTGGTTTCCCAATCCTCACCAGCTTCTGTGGAGCAGTAACGAGTGAGCCATGTGCTGCTGGCAGCGGCGTCCTTCGTTCTCCTTCTGCGGTTTCAGTCTTCATTTAGTTTCCTCAGGCAGAACGTTATTCCTGCAGGGACGACTCCAGCACCATCACCTTCAGATGTTTCTCCTCCTGCTCTTGGGAGAGATGGTGCCTTCCCTACGCTGCCATGAGGAGCCGAGTGTCCTGTTGCACGGGGACACGGGAGGGAACCTGTTTTCTGTGGCCCCTCAGCCCCAGTCTCTGCCTGCAGCTGGCAGGAGGATCAATACCAGCACTGGTCAGCCCCACGTTTTGTAAGGCTGGCTGCTCCCTTCTGTTTTCTGCCCAGAGGGTCTCTTGCAATGTCAGGGGGCAAAGCACCTGAGCTTATCTCAGCCAAGAATGCCCACTGCCACCTGGCAGAGGAGGGGATTCAAGATCTGTGGGGTTTTAAGATTTCCTGGTCCCCAAATTTGATGTTCCCTGGGTCACCATGGGCCCTATAAAGCACCTATCACTTGGTACCTGAGAACTCTCTTTCCCATAAAAAAACCCCGTTCCTGGATCTGTTTTACTGGCTCAGGCAAGTTCTCTCCTGTAGCCTTGCCCTACCAGTGAGGTGGATTACCAAGAAACATAAGCCTGAAGATTCACACTTGTGACAAAGAAAAGGGGAGGTGGAATTTGGCGTTTATGAGGAAAGCTGCTACAAGGAAGGTGAGGCATCTTAAACGTACAATGACAAATGAGGACTAAAATACGGTGATTTATTGCCAAACCTATTTGGCAGCCTCTTTCCAGTTTAAGCTTGTTGGTTATCAGATGCTTCCTCCATAGGAACATAAGATGAAATAACATATGATTGGCTTTGAGAATTCTTAACTAATTGATTGCAGGAAGCACTTCTCTGCTTTGTTGAGGAAGGCACAGTACCTGGGCTCCTCCTGGAGCTGCTGGAAATGCCCCTGTGGAGCTGTTCCAACCGGAGCAGTGACTGGTCCCACCTGACAGCACACTCCGTTGTCTTCCTGGGGGATGTTTTGAGACGTGGCAGCAGCAGCTCAGCCCGTTTCCCTTTGCAGGGGCCGATCTGTTTCCAGGTGGTCGCCGTGTGAGGGGACTGGAACCCCTCTCTGGTCCCGGGGGCTCCATCGGCTGCGATCCCTGGTGAAATAACCGATTCCCCTGGAGCTCTGAAACAGCAACACCGGCTCTGCTGCAGTTTCAAGCATCCTGTGATTCATTCCTCCTGAGAAAACAGCATCGTTTAAGCATTTTCTGAGCCCGACAAGTGCAAACACCTAGAGGAGCTCGTGTACCAAGCCCACGGCGGCTGGGAGTGATGCTCCCCACAGCGATCCCGGCGGGGCTCCCATTCCCTGCCGCCAGCAGGGCTCGTTGGGGAGATCAGTCCCCCGGCAAGGGCTGGGTAAACACGGGGACTGTTTCTGCTGGGTGATCTCAGAGCCCTCCCCACTGTCTGCTGAAAATACGTGTCCATCGCAAGGAAATGACTGTTTGTGTTCGGAGTCAGGAATGGGAAATGACGTGAACACTGAACTGTTTTTCCTGGTGTTTCTCAGAGGCACATTCCCTGTCTTGTTTCCAAAGGCCTTCGGTGTTTTCTGAAACCCTATTTCGCAAGTACTGGAGGTGTGTGCATGCATATGTGTGCGTATAAAATCAGGAAATATTGCACAAAACTTGCGTTCCCACCTGGTGAAATTGTTCTAGTGCCCCTCTATGACCACGCTGTAACATAATTTGATATTTCCCCCTCAGGTCTTGCAACTATCCTCAGGTGTTGTTTTCCCAGCACTGGGGTAAATCTGTGGTTCTGCAGTGTGCTTCCACCTCCCTGAAGTAGAGAGAAGTCAGAATTCACACTTCTCATCCTTATTTCACCCAAACACCAGTTTTATCTGCATCTCCTGAGTTACACCGTGGATTTAATCTTTTTTTATCTGTGTATTTCTCCTTGCTTGCCCTTGACAAAGAAGTGATCAAATGTTTTAGTCTATTTGGTTGACAACCGCTTTTTGTTATAGATTTCTTTGGTCAAAGTGTTTTTCTAAACCACTCGTTTCTCTTTAGATTCCTTGAAAACAAACACCGGCAGTCTGGGTCCATGTCCTGTGATCTCCCTTCCCTGTTCTTCCCTGGCCTCTCACTCTGCCCTGCAGGACTGAGGCAGCTGCAGGTGTCAGACTTGGTGACTCTGACCTCCTACAGGTGAAATTGCCTCTTCTGTATCCTCCAAGTGCCTGGCAAAACACGACTTTGGTCTGTGCCTGGAACGCCAGGATATGGTGGTGGTGGTGAAATGGGTGTGGGGCTTTTTTAATCTGCTTGGGCACAATAAAACGTTCAGCCTGGCTGGTGGGTGCAAAGATAAGGTGCCACATGGCAGCTTTATCTCCCCAACTTCTGTTCAGTTCCCTCGCCCTTCCCCAGCAGCAGCACATTAAACCACCTCGTGAAAACCAGAATTAACAGTGAAGCTACAAGAACACAGCCCTGCAGCGGCAGGAAAGCACTGACCCAACCACGAGCTCAGTGTTGGAGGCAAGTGCTGTGCCTCCAGCAGGCTCTGGCACTCAGCCTCCTCAACCAGTTAGGAACCTTATTTTATTTATTTTAGTGAATGTTAATGTTTGACTTTATCATCTGATAACGATTGATGACACAATCTCAGTTCTTATAAGAATGAAACTAAAGTCACATTTTATTGCCTTTTAAAGACTGATATAGAAGAAAAAAAATGTAGTGAGTAACAAATTGAATTCAACTTTTCCTTCCCTTTTTCTTTAGAAACAGTTTTTTCCTTGGTCTCTTTGTACTTCCATGCATAAGCAGAAAAGGGACCCATAACATGCAGGGGGAAAGAAGGTTTCATTTCCAAATTTTTTATTCATATCAAGAGCATAGTCTATAGACTTCTTATAAACAAGGATTTGTGTGTATGGATCAAACACAGTAATAGCTGCCCTTTTAAAATTAACATCTCAACAATGAAATGTCATATGAAGGGAAATACTTGTTATATGAAACAAAACAAATGTTCACTTTGAGTGGAAACAAAGTCCTTGTGGTAGCTGAGGGGGCAGGGATGGTGTAGAGAAATGCTTTTGCTGCTATACTTAGTTTGGTCTCTAAAAGAGAAAAAGTGGTGAGTTTTGTATTAGTGTGCAGTGTAAGTCCAGCTTTCATTAATGCCACTTCCATGCATCCCTAAGAAATGAAGGGATCTGATTACAGAACTTCTTTTTATTGTCTATACTTGTGATACAAAATGGCTCTTGCAGAAATTATTTCCCCCAAGTAAGAAAACAAGCACTCAACAATATCTTGGAAATGATGAAGTAAGAAATTTGAGAATTACTTCTTCACCTAAAATTCATGGTTTATTTCATAGTTTCACTGATGGAACTTTTCATTTTCTTCAGTGACCAGTCGTGACTCCCAGCCCTCTGGTCTGCATACAGAAGTGTTATGTGCCAGCCTTGGCATGTACAACCACAAACCAAATGAATGTTTTACAGAAGACAGTTTGCTTTTATAGTGATCACACACTGATGTGAACATAGACTAAAAATAACAAATGTTGCTTTAATAAGGATTTTTTACAGTAGGCGTAGATATAAAAGTTGGTTTTTTTTCAAATTATTTTCACAGGTATCACTGAACATTTCATAGCTGTCTGTTACAGAAGCACCACAGGGTGCTTTGAGTCTTTCATTTATTATACACAGTTAAAATATATTACACTTCTGAAGGTATCTTAAATCACTGAACAGTTTTGCTAGCATCTTAGTGAGCCAAATGGGAGTAAAAGGCAGTCCACATTCATGATGTGAATATACAGTAAGGTGTTTGACATCCTATGAACTCATTGCTCATGTTCTCAAAATAACCATGGTGATGAGACCTGAAAGACAAGAATTAAGAACTAAACACTTCATTTTCAATGAATAAAACATTTAAAATGCAGTTGGACCCAGAAAATAAGGTAAACGTGTGTAAATACATGCAGAATGCATTTATACATACACTTAAATATTAGAAGTATTACTCCAAATTTTGATGTAGTCAAAACCCAACACTGAAGTGCAGTTTATTTAGTAACTGAATGTCAAAGAAGCTATAAATACTCCAAACAATTACTGATCTCAGTACTGGAAAATCTTAACATTGAGATTTTGACTTAGGTAAGTGTAACAGTAGCACCCAAACCCCAGTTTTCATGGGGGCCAGTTATGGGCAGTGCCATTCAAATGCTGAATCATCAGAAAAGCAGACTAGTTGAAGGCTTCAAGGCTTTTTTTCTGCTCTGTGCAGAATAAGTGATCAAAGACTAGTTTTAGACAAAGATGTTAAGCTTCCTTGTCAGTCTGCAAAGGGAGCTTTCAACAGACTCTTTGTTGTGACCTTTAAAGAGGGAGGAAAAAAAAAAAAAGAACTGCTCTGATAGAGGTTAAAAACAATTAAAAACAGAAGACAGCAGGAAATGTGGGACTAATAAACCTACTCATGACACACAGAAAAGTTCACTTTAATTATGTGCTGATTCAGGAAAAAGTACAAATCTGCAAGTTCTTAGCCATAGGTTCTATTGCACAAGGCAAGGCAGGTCTATGGAAGAACATTAGGGCTTCTTGAATTCCATCCTTATGTAAATTCAAAATAATAATTTATCAGTTCTTAGGCAATCTCACTTTCTTGCAGTCTCAGATGATGTCAGCGTAGCAGCCTTTCACTGCAGAGAGCTCAGCTAAAGCCTGCAGATCTCACCATGGATAAAGACATTTCTGAGACTACTTTACTCTCCTGCCACTACACAGTGATTTAAATTATTTACTTTATGAGGACTGTGAAGACAGAAGCATGAAGGAACAGAGCTGTAACACTGCCTTCCATCAGATCAGCAATTTATCCATTAAAGAGGAATTACAGCTCAGCTATTCCTTAAGGTCTGTATTGCTCAGACAATCAGTGCTACCACAACTGCTGAAGGCCTTAATTTGGATAAATTCCATCATCACAGAGCAACAAGAGAGGCTTCTGGAGGGTACTGCAGGACAGCCTGTACCACTTGTACAGGGACTTTCAGGCAATAAAGGGTTGAAGTCATTTCTATAAATTAAATACTTCCCAAATGTCATATAGCCCAGTTGGTGTGGCATAACAACCCTTTTCAATTAAATGCTCCACAAGCCAGTTTACTTCCTTGTGGAAGAAAATGGTTTCATCTTTTCAAGGGCAATCAACTTCCTACACAATCAAGAGTTGCACACAAGAGAACCTGTCCATAAACACTAAAAATGCTGCCACCAAAAGGACCAAAACCTGTCAGAACTTCATAGGGAATTGAGAAACAGGCCCAGTTTTGGAAATGTATAAAGTCAAATGGCTTAATACTGTAGTTCCCACCAGCAGAACCTGGAGTAATTTTCAAAAGCAGAGATAAAAACAGTGAGGATTACTGCAAGGTCCTGATCTGAGAGTCCATCAGCATCAGCTTGGGCAAAGAGCCACAAGTGAGATTTCAAACCACTTCAGCAGCTTGACCTGTGTGAGTCAGCTGAGTGTGCACAAACCATCAAGAACTTGCACCTTTCCCATCACTACCTCACCTCTAGCTATCAGTTTGAAGCTGCCTAGCTCGTTTCCTGTAAATCCTCATTTCTGCCAGGTAGTGGGACAGGAGAAGTGAGTTTAGAGTGACTGTTCTTCAAATCTGAAATAGTTATAGAAAAATAGTCATAACAAATTAAATGTGCAACTTATCTGTGCTTGCTAATGTAGGAGCAAGTTAAATCAGGAAGAACTGTGGATGGTAGTGGTCTCTTCAAAAGGATTTACAATAATTTATTGCTACACATTTCAACTGTTTATCAAGAAGGTAGCCAGAAGAGAGCCTTACAAACAGCTCATGGGGCTGGAGGGAGAAACACAGTAACACAAGCACCTTACATTCTGCACTGGAATAACTATTGCAATACAAGAATAAGAAACAGCATGTTCCCTTGCCTTTGCTGGCAGATAACTATGGTTGGCCCATCATCAAATGAAGGTGTAATTATCATGTAGGGGCCTGTAGGTAATAAGTATTGACTCAAATCTGGTCTAAGACACTTAAAATAACTAATTTACCCTGCTATCACTATGGCTGCAAATTAAGATGCAAGCAGAGATGCAAGGTACTGTGGTGCTTTGTCTCCATCCAGTCTCCTGAAGCCACTGGCAAACACAGAAGTTTTCCAAACCCACAGGAGTTACAAGAAAATGTTTATAAAATCCAAAGTACTCACCTAAAACATAAGCAGCTACTAACTTTTGATTCACACTTAAGTGGAGGTAGAGAGGCACCAGGGATTCCATATCCCCCAATGTAGGTAGCATTAGTGCTGCAACACACACTATTCCCAGGAAGACTGTTAGTAAACTAGGTCCCGACGAGGCAGTTCTGTTTTCTGAAAAAGCAAAACAGCACCAATTGTAAAGAACATCCAACCAATATAAACATTAAATATTCTGCAAAAACGTTTGCAGTGCACTGGAGCTGCAACATCCTGAGATTTTTCTTTTCCCTTTGCAGCTTGGAGGGGGTGGAAAACAACTCTTAAACCCACCCTTCTAAACCTTCTGCATTTTGCAGTGGGGGAGGCTGCTCCCTGTTCCGATGCTGGAACTTGTTTTCACATGACTTCCCAAACCCCTCCCTTCTGGAGGAGCAGAGCCTGCCAGGCCCAGGAGCTATATATACACACTCAGGACAGCTGATGCCTCAGCAATGCCTGAGGTCTCCTCATGCATCCTGACTCCATTCCTTGAAATGTTCCTTCAGTGAGTAACAATCAATTAGAAAAGAGCACCCAGAAGAGCTGCACAGGCAGGGAAGTGATTGCACCTCCTGAACAAAACCTGGCTACAGCAAGAGCACAGGCTCTTGGGCCAGATGAATTCTCCTTCTTTCTTTAGGGGGTTCAAGGACTGCACTCAGAATAAGTTTAGATGCCACAAATCATAAAATTTGAATCTTCCTTTAAAAACTGCGAGTGAACCACTCTGACAGTTCAGTATCACCAGAATAAGGAAATGCAAACCACAGACAATAAAGAGTCCTTCGTACTCTTTATTGCGCTGCACTTTAACAGGAACCTACTCAAAGGCCCACTGTGTCATCTTTGAAAAGAGCTGTTAACATGTTAGCTGAATACCTCCAACCAAATCCCTAAGCCTCACTGGAAATCAGCCAATGTTTTTATCAACTTTTTCTATCCTCAGTGACCAGCAATATGTGGTCTACTTTAATTCCATAAATCTCTTATTTCCAGGTTGCAGGTTACATGCAAAGACTGCAATTGCTTTGTTTACTGCTTTTCTGTAAGTAAGCAATATAATGTAGTCAACAAGGTTTTTAGGCAGAGAAACAGCATTTGGATTAAGACCAGTATCAGATTGTTCAAACCCTATGCCTTGGAACAACTATCATAGGAACACTTTGTTCTGTGTGTTCAGAGGTCTTTGTAGCTTTGCTTTAACTGTGTATCCTACTAATATCTATTATGAGGGGTTTTTTAGTAAAAGGTGTTTCACCAGCTAAAAAACACAGTATAATAGTGAAACAGATTGGTTTTAACAAGAGGAACATTCTCAAGTAGGTTCATCTATTTTCTGGAACTGATTTTTGTTGTTGTCATGAAACATAAAATAGTGACAAGAACATTACAGTATAAATCAGTAAAAATAACAGGAGTGTAGACTGTCAAGAATCAGTTTAGATTCAACTCAGGTAAAACTCAATTATTTTGTATCCTACCACTTCAATTTGACTGCTTGGCCCAGAGTTTTGCCCAGGCTGTTGATTCACTTCCTCACGTATGAAATAGAGTCTTCAGATCCCAACTGTGCTCTTCTGTTCTTGTGGGACAGACAAAGGAGAGGGCACAGAACAAGGAGCACTATAGAAGATGTTTTGGCAATACTTCCTGCTCATCAGGAAATGGGGGATTAAGGGTTTGGAACAAACTCAGAAGGGGCATATGTTCTTAAAGAGCCCAAGGGAAAAAATAACCACCATCCTTTGGCAGAAAAGTTCCCATTGGCTGTATGAGAACTGCTCCAGAGGAAGGCAGGATGTCCTCTCCAAGGTATGGCATGGAAACACAGGGCAGCAAAGGGTCTTGATTGATCAAGACAGCATAAACAGAATAGCCACAGTCTGGGTTCTTGGGTACTGCCATCCCCCAGTAATAAAGACAGCAGTCTCACAGGTAAGTAAAAAAAAAAAAAAAGTATTTTCAAATTTATTCTAGCCTGTATTTAAAACAGTATTTTAGTTTAGTCTTTCTAGTAACTCGAGCTATTCAAGACTGATTCAGAAGACAGGAGAGGGAAAAGATTTCAGCTACCTGGTTGACACAAAGTCTGCTCAAAAAAGACACTTTCAGACAGGTGTTCTTTTATTCGTTTTTCCTCCTCTTCCTTTTGTTGTTGTTGTTCCTTTGCAGATGGAAGCAGAGTAGCAATAATCTCCTTTTTCCCTAATGCTTTCCTCTGGCTCTGCTCAGACACTTGCAGACGGAATTTATCTATCACACCATAGTACGAGGCCCGAACATCCCTGTGACGGATCACACTGCAGAGAAAAGCAACATTTTGAAACACATGAACCAATAAGAAGCATCTCTGCTGTCGAATTACATCCTACATCACAAGGTTTGCCCTCTTTTCCCCATACAGAGATAAACTGCAATAATCCAGATCCCCATTCCCTCCTCCATCACTCAATGCTCTGGAAGATTTGACTCTGCCTTCTCTCTCCCATCCATATTTCCCAAATACAATTGGCTTGCCAAAAAGAACAGTTAATTCTTTATATCAACCCACCTTTCCCCCAGTCTGAGGCTGAGCTGCCAACTGATGAAACATCAATTTATTGAACTTGTTTGATGCCAGACAATCATTTCAAAAGGTATGAGGGGACTGGACAAGGAAGGAAAAAAGTAAAGTATGGCTGCCAAACACTTGGACAGGTGTTTGGCAAGCTGAACTCCAGCTTTTTGAGGAAACCAGGCTCAAAACTTTACAATTCTGCATTCTCAGATGCAAAACTCATTCCTTCTGTGGACAAGAGTCAGGTAGAGATTTTCAAAATCAGAAACCCACCGTTAAAAGCACGTTGGGAACCTGTAAAAGGCACAGTTTTAAAATAGAACTGATCAAAGGCAAAACAGACCTCTGAGCAGTGCTCTGCTCAACTGCCTCCTCTCTGCATTTGTGATTCATCATGAAAATATGTATCTAGCATTAAAAAGCTACAACATTTAGGTTTTGAAATGGTATCAGCTCTGAGGGTTAGTAAGGATTTCAATTATTTCTCCACACTTTTTTTTGTGAAAGGTTATTCTAAGATAACAATAGCTAATCTGAAAAAGATACCTACAAATAATGATTTGGCTTCAAGAGGGTTGCCATCTCATCAGGGGAAAAAAAAAAGACTGTACCCTTAGTAAGACAGGATAGTAGTTTTAAAATTGCTTCAAGAAAGAGATGGATTTTTGTGTTTCAGTCTTCATTTAAAGGAACTGTATCACTTCAAGATATGGACAAGCATTAGCACGTAGCCAGTGCCTGCAACTGGTATCTAGTTTGAATAGACTTTTCAACACAGAAACAGAGCCTAAGTCATCCCCCCAGTGATATACAGAGTTTTACATCACTTTAGAGGCAAATGAGTGTGCTTATGACAGCCTTTCAGCAAGTCAAGTGTTGGCTGGGCAACTGCCTTCGCTGAAACAAAAAGCTTTTTCCCTCTGACAACCCCAATTCATGCAGCTCTCAGCATATCAGTACAGCAGATCAACTGATTTCTTCCTTTAACACTTCCTTTAAATTGGTGTTTCTACTCGGTACCACGGTACTAACTACCAACCTAAACAGAATCTTTACATAACACTGTGCTAGGAGAACATGTATCTGCTGCCAAGCAAAGAGATATTTTCTGCAGACCCTTATAAACAGATACATTCTCCTGTTTCTTTTTAGAGATCATTGCATAATTGGAAGCTCTGTAGAATATCTGTTTATCTGGCAAATGGCCACACTTGCATAGTACTGCTCATATCCTAGCAGTAAACACTGCCCTGAGACAGCAACCACTGCAACGGGACAGGGGTTTTGCTGCACAAAAATCCCCTTAAAACATGTGTCTGTCTCATTTTCCTTTATTTAGTGAAAAACCTCTTTTTAAGATTTACACCAGTTTGATTACATTTGGCTAATGCCTACTAAAGACTGGAACAGTTCACTGATACACTGGTATATTCTGAACTGTTTTGTTCCATTTTTAGCATTGTTGCCTCTGCCCACTGAAACTTTTTAGTTCCATGTTTTAAACTTCCTTTCTATTTGGTGAGTCCTTGGAATTTTTCAAATTACACCTAAGGAAAACAGTCCACAGGAAGGAGCCATTCCCCAAGCACAGTATTATTTATCTGACAAGAGACACATCATTCAATATTGGATGTTTCTCTATGTGACCATTTGTCAGCCAGAGATTCCAAGGAAGTGTTTAACAGTTTGAAAAATTTCTATTCCAAAAGCTCAATCTGCTGTTTTAGGTGCTTGAGACTTTTCTTCAGCTGTTATCTGTACATCAGCACAGCAATAATGTGGCAAATGGGAGATAAAAAATGTTAGTTTGTTGTAGCTTATACACCTACTCCACTCTGAATTACAGCAGCCTACAGACTCTGCACATCACTGTGGTCACTTGAGCAGCCTCCTTAATTTCTCAGTTACTGGTTGAGACCTGACAGGAGAAACAAGTAAAGGGGAGACAAGAGACCTGAGAATGAGAGGGGTGGTCAGGGTGAAAGGCAGGCAAAAGGACCTTTATTAAACATGGCCCAGCAAGACATGCTCAGTAGAACTGCACACATTTCCATTTTGCCAATCTGCCAACACATATTTCTCACAAAGGAAACCCTACCCTGGGGGTCTTGCTTTCCTTTTTATTTATAACAAAAAGGTACTCAAGAGGAAGCTTATCTTACTCTCACTGCTGTTTACAAACTACACTACTGAGATGCTTTTACTGACATTTTCTTTATGCCCAAAGACAAAATTAAGGAAGGAAGTATCTCCAGTATTGTAATCCCTCTACCTTGGAGTGAAAGAACAGCAAAAACCAGACAGCCACAAGTATAGAGGAAATTAGGAAAATACTGTATGTTTATCCAACTTATCTTTTATAATATGCATGCTGACATTTAAATAATAAATTCAGATAATAAAATGTGTAATAGGAAAAAACCCAACCAACTTTTACTTACATATCAACACAGCACTGAGGCTTCACTGCACCAGTAGCATCAACCACCGCATATTTATTTGGAGTTGTACAAAGAACTGCAATGAGAAGGACAGGAGTGGTAACAAATCATGAATTAACACCTCACCAGCTTGATCAAAAGACAGAGGTAGAGAACACGAGTTTGGCTTTGTCACAGATATGATTTGTTACATGAATTATAATTGGACTTTCCAAGATCACCAACTAACCCTTTAATAGAACTTAACCTAAGAAACCCACCTTTGAATTTTAAGGCAAACTCATAGGGGTTATATAGAGTCAACACCCGCTTGTGTGTTGACTGGTCATCTGCATAAAATATAAGTTCTGTAGGAAAAACAAAAACAGGAAGATTTCCTTCCACTAACTCTGGCTGTCTTTTTTGTTGCTGCATTGGCACTGAATCCTCCTTGCTGCTTCTTGTGTTCTTATGATTTTGAATCCTCAGAGACTTCAGTTTTTGAATCGTTTAAGAATTCCAAAGCATTTTGGCAATTCTAAAGGAAAAAATGGGAAAAAAAAAGAAGAGAAAAGGCAAGAAGATTATTTCCAGAAGTCTATACTAAACTGAGGCAGTAAACAAAGGTGTAAAAATATAAAATGTGATGCTTGATTATGAATCTACCTCTACATACATTCCTTCAAAAACACTGAAATAGAGAAAGATATTTGCATCAGTTTCCATCTATTTAACAAACTGCTATAAAATAAATGGATAAGTACCTCTTCAGTGTATCATGGCAGCACTTGGGGTCCCAGTGCTTACACTGGGCCTTAGCAAAGCAAACCAAACAAGGACAGGAAGGCATCCCATCCCATCCTTGCCTCAGGACACTGTTTTTTTATGAAAAACCAGAGCAGAAATGAGGAAACTCAACACGAGGCAGCAGGAGTCACTGTTTAGGCAGGAACCTCTGCACAGGGATGACCTCCCCGGATGAGGAATAACAGCTTAGGTATCTGCTCACCCAGGTGGACAAAGGGATTCAGGACAAAGGAATGGGAAACATCTTCATGTCCTGTTTAAACTCCTGTTACAACTGCATGGTACTTACAGGCAAGGAATTGAAAAACAAATGGGATGAGTAACACCAAACAGATTCAGGATTTATTATTTGATTAAAAAAGACAACAGGGTTACTGACACCACTGCCTCTACCCCAAGTACGACCATTGCAATTCTCCCTCTGCCACCCCCCAAGTTCTGCTTTGTTTTGAGTGGCATTCCAGAACTAAAACCAGGACTCATGACCCAATCAAGCAACAATCCCAAGTGTAATTCATAAAATAAAATTAAAGCCAGACTCCTCAGCACACATACCATTGACTTGACACATGACAGAGAGAACAAAGTCTTCACCCCCCCCCACAAGAACATCATATTTTACTGCAGCTCTTGTAGGTTAATTATCAAACTGAAGATGTCCTTTGAGGTTTAACTTTACAGTAGAAAAGATTAAAAGAACAAAAAGTTCCTACTGACTCATTTAGCTGTCATTTCCACTTCCAATGAAGCCCTATAAACAAGGTGCATTTCAGCTGTTCTCCAGTTCAATAAACTGGTTTGGTTGCACCTTAAAAAATTTAGTTTCTGAGCTCTCTAGCAGCAAATAGCCCCAACATTATGAACAATCAAACCCAAATGCTTATTTCTGCATTCTAAACATCATGATGATCCCATTTCCAAGCACCAGATACACGTTTCATACTTGAAACATGACACAAGTTCATGTGTTTACTACAGTGTATCTGTCACACCATCAGATTTTCAGCTTCTGATTCTTATTCACAAACTAAGCCTTTAAATTTATTTATTTATAAAAACAGCAGATTATCCTGTAGAATTTAAATTCACAGATCTCACTGGAATGTCTTTCCCTGTGATCCAGTTTCTTTTCAGAGCACAGGTTTGTTTCCACTTCACTGAAATGCTACTAATAATATTCTGAAAACAAATCCCCAATGATAGTGTTCCAAGCTGATGTTCTGTTACCTTATTAAGAAGAGACTAGAAAAAGAAATGGCCTGTAAGTGCTCCTTAGAATTTGGGTGAACCCCTTTTGTTTCAGAATAATCAACAAACACAGCAAGTTTAAGCATTATTTCTTGAACAACTTTATGTACTATTGCAAAATGAGGTTCATTTTTCCATTCAAACATATTAACATGAAGAGCTAATAAGGAAAAACTTCCAGCTTGTAGGAACACAAAATTACTTCTTTTGATGCTTCTCATAGGCAAAAGATTAAGAATTATTTCTTTCTTTTTTTTTTAAAGTTAGCTCAGTACAGTATGCAATAAGAGTATGTTGGGCTCTTTGGTTCTCATACATATCAACACTGTGTGTCACAGAAATACAGGCAATCTTCCACATTAACAAAAGGAATTCTTGTTTTAAACTATCATACAACTGACAGCAAGCTACTGCTACACACCTGAAGTGACAATACTTAATAAATTTTTTAAGTACTATTTATAATAATTAATATTATTTTGATGCTTTCGATTTTTACTCAAAACCTGCACGTGTTTCCTTCCAATTTGCAGCTTCCTACCACATCTCCAGGTTCTTCAGCTCAGCCAGTGACAAGTATTTAGTGTCCAACCCCCCACAAATCACAGTTGCAGTGGAGGAATGGATCACTAAGCCTATCAGCAGGCTCATTCTTCTTACACATCCCTTGGAAACAGTGCACAAACCTCCCAGGATTCCACAACCTGCATGTGGAAAGCCAACAAATATTAAAAAAGTATATCCTGCTATTGCTTCCTTTTCTTATTTAACTTGGCTGGGTGAGAAGTTACTGCCCAAACTGGCAAAAGCAACATCTGGCAAACCCAGGCCTCCAGTGAACATGTGTGCTGACACTGCAGTGTCCTAAGATTCCTAAGCAAGCAACCAGCATCCTTTTTCAGACAAGCTTAGAAGTCACCTTGCTGGGACATCTCACCAGGAGACAGCATTAAAGTGCTTGTCCCAAAGACTGATTTATAAACCACACATTTGCTGGGGAGATGTGGTGGTTGAGCCTTGATAACAGCACGCCTTTCACTGTGAACACTTTGACAGAGAAAACGTGTATCACCACAACTCCCCTGCCCAGATTAACCCCACAGCAGCTCTCCTGCTCACCCTAAGGTCACACACTCCAGCCAGTTCATTGAAAAGGAACTCAGCTGCCTCTCTTCTGCTCCCTGACCACTAAATTTTGTGGTTGACAGTGACCACGATAACTTGCAGAACATAAACCCACACCAACCCCAGATCTGTGGTCTCAGCTCTGCCACCTCCAGTGCACAGATGGGCTTCTCCCAGCAGCATGGATGGCATTCCTGCAGGAGCAGGGATCTGTCAAAGGCTACAGGCCAGCATGGAACACCTGAGCAAGGCCAGCTCCATTCCCAACGCTCTCTGAAGTCCAGACAAACAGTTTTCACTGACATTTTCCCAGCACAATAAGAATCTTTCCTCTCTGAAGTTACTAAATATATGTTGCAACAATAGCACAGATCTGCCAGCATTTCCTTTGAAATCCCTTCCTTCATACATTGAACTCGACAGAGAGAAACACGAAGGGAAATGTAACTTCTCTGCAGGGTCAGACTGATCGTGATTTGCTTTTACTTAACAAGTATCTGCTGAATAAATAAATCGGCTGAGGAAGTTTTTTGTTCCCATTTTAACTTCCAGCAGACTCATCACCATGGCTTCCCAGTGCATTTGTTGTTTTGCTTCCTAACAACTGCAAATAACTCCACAGACTGTCATTGGGTAAACACTTTATTCAGAAGAAAACCTCTTTACAGTCATAGTGCCCACATTCTTCTTTCAAAAATCGTCTAATTACTGTGTGATCTATTTTTGTTACATCTCACGATCTACCTCCTAAATCTACCCAACCTTTCTACACTATATACTGAGCACATCTTTACAAAATAAACCACAAAGTGTTCTTCAAAATTCCCCCCTATGTCCAAGCTGAACGATCACCTTGAGCTACATGCAAATGCAGCCCGGGATCTGAAGCTGATCTATCAACATTTTGTCTCTCCAAAAGGTTTTGAAGGCCCCACCGAGCACTGCACTTACGCAAACCAATGTTTGAACTACCTGCAATTATTTGGGGAGAGTCACCCGACGAGGAGAGCAAGTGCCCCAGCAGCCAGGGTGGCCAGATTCCACTGCTGCCAGCTCCTGCCACTGCCACTCCATGACCTTGAGCGAGTTGGTTAACCTCACCTCAACCTGCCCATCTACCAAGGCACACATTCTGCAAACTATTTCAGCAGGTGGGCCGTCCCATCTGAACCGGCAGAGCTGCTCTCACACTTTGCAAAGCTGCTACTGTTTATGCCCCCTGCACAGGGCGATGAGAAATACAATCAGTAACTGTCTCCAGGATGCTGGAAAATGAAACAGTATCGGAGCGTTACCTGTTAGCACGGATGACTACAACACCCATAAATCACGCCGATACTGACAGCAAAAATTAGTAGGATCACGTTATTCTTTCCTTTTTTAATGCTGAAAAGGTGACTAACAAAAAGAAATATTCAAACGCAACTAAGAGGCATTGCAAAGGCAGTGAGAAATGAAATAACAGCTGTGCGCTGCTTCTGATCCATCCAGGCTCAGAGCAACCCCAGGGAAGACTTTCAAGGGCACATCTGCTTTAGTCTCTATTTTCTCACTTTCAGAGCGTGTTTAATGCACTGAACCGGCTGATTTTTTTAAACGTCTCTCCCGCCCATTAGCGCGACGTGGTCCCAAAGCGCCTCAGCACCAACCGAGAGGGGAAAACCCCCCTCTTGCCCCGGGGAGCGGCGGCAGGGCAGGCACGGCGGTAATTGCACACCCCTAATTGATCCTCTTTGTTCTCCAACGAGCAGCAGCAGCAGCGATAGGGGCCGAGGCAGCTGCGCGACAGCGGCGCCTCCCGCAGCCCCCGCACCGACCCCCGCGCTCCCGCAGCGCGGCCGCCGCCCCGCGCCCCATCCCGGCCCCG
>VXBA01001983.1:1231455-1251872 GCA_013399895.1 Serilophus lunatus | reverse complement strand
GGCCGGACCCGCGCCCGCGGCGGGTTTGATTCGGGCGGGCTCGGCTCCTCTCGTGTATTGCCGGGGTTCCTGCCCCGCTGCCTCCCGGCCCCGCGTGTGCCCGCGCCCGGCAGGTCGGAGGGTGGGCGCGGCTCGCCCGGGACGGGTCACAATTCAAGTGTTGGCGACCCGGGCGTACCCGCGTGACCGTGGGATCGAACAGTTTCAATGGGGCTCGCTGTCCCTGTGAAGTTTCTCGTCGTGTTACCTTTGTTGTCTATTCCTTTTACGTGCTTGGTGTGTTTTCATTAAAGTATTTGTGGACTTCAGCTCGGTTTATGCGTTATCCACTACATCATGTTCCTTTGGTTTTCCTCCCAACTTTGGCTTTTAAGCCAAAATAACAGAAACAAACCCACTCGTAATCACCGCCCAATATCATCCCCAGCTTTAAGATTATTAATGCAGCAAAATGTTCCTGTTGCAAGTCAGGTGGGTAATTAAGATTTATGTTGAGCCATCCAGTCAGCAGGATTGCAAAATCTTTTACCCATTACCGGGCTTTACCCACCAGCGAAACACACACACATCTGTGGTGAAATAGTCGCGGCAACCATGAATGTTTCACAATAACACGAAACAATCCAGGACAGGAAGTAACATATTCTGTCTGTGTAAAGTCATGGAAGACATTAAATAAAGGCATTTTTAGAAATACATTTTCTAACTTAGCCAAGTTGTGTGTATTATCACCCACCTTTTTCTGCAGAACCAAGGGTTGCTAGTAGTTCATTAAGAATTTCAGTCTTAAGGCCGCAAATTATGTAATATTGATAAATTATTATTTATAGAAATTATAATCTTGTCAGAATTTCTGAAAATGGATGCAGTGAAAACTGGTATTTTTTTGTGTGTGTCTTGACAAGTGTAAATCAGCTCAGATTTTAGCATGTTTAAAAATAAACTGAAATTCTTGTTTTTAAACGCACTACCAGACATCAGCTTTTCAGGATACTTTCCGAAAATTATTGCGCTTTTACTGAGAATTAATCCAGTGTAGGGTGTTCCTGAATTTGGAAACATGTCTGGGGAGGAGCAGCAGACAGAAACATGCTTCAGAGATATTCCAATTAATAACAAACAGAATTATCAAGTTACAAAAACCAATTTAAAAGGATTAGACTTAGAAGCACATTAATTAGCTACGTTGGTGTTTTCCAGTTCATCCAGCTCATTTACAAAGAGAATTCACTCTCTAACAGCAGGTTTTGTGTCTCCCTCTGCAAGTTTCCCAAGATCCAACTTTGTTCTGCCACACATGTAATAACGTTTGCATCCACCTGTTGAAAATCAGGAATTGTGCTGGTCTCCTTCCTCTCCCACCCATCTATCCCTGCGGCTTGTTTCCATGTTATTTTGTGATTTTAAAAACCCTGTGTTAAATTCAGTGTGAAAACCTGTATGTGTGCGAGTAGGAGTCGATGGTGTTCTGTCCTTGCTGCTGGTGCCTGTTGCTTCAGAGAGCTCAAACCCCCACTCCTGACAAATAACCTGCCCTTAGGAGAGATTCTGCCCATCCCAGACATTCCTCAAGGAACGTGTGTGCCACCACTGTTGAGCCAGCACTGACATATGCTAAAATATCCCCGAGCCGTTTGGTGCCAAAGCCTGGCTTGGCACCGTCCCACTCTGCTCTTCCCCTGCCTCACAGCAAGGCTCGACTGCCTCAGGGGGATGGGGAATGATGGAGAGGATCCGTGCAGGGTGCCCACACTGCCTGTGCTGTGGGAAGGCTGCTCAGCTGCACCGTGGGAGATGGAGACTGCTGCCTTGTGTGGCAGTGACTGGGATTATCTCAGATCTGTGGGAAGTTCTCTCCTTTATCATTAGGTTATTGTTTCTTTCTCCTTTTTGGGCTGCTTTATTCTGCCCGAGTAATTAATTATTGCTGGGATCATAGGCAGATTGAGGTTGCAGTCCTTGTTGTGATGATGGTAGAGCAGGGAAAAGATGAGAGGAGAAAGTGTGGATGAAGAAGGCAACAGAAATACACATGCAAAGACATAAGATGCAGCAAAGAATCTGCAATAAGTTTGTCAGGTCACCTTAAATATGATCTGAAGTGTAAAAAAATGCTGTTCCTGTAGCTAATGTTTGGTCCTCTCATTTTTAACCCACCTTAGAAATCACTGTGAGTTACCTAAAAGCATTGGCTAGTCATGTGTTACATAAAATATCTCCTCCTTACAGCACGAAACCTGAGAGTGGAGTGTGTGGATAGGGAATGCTCCTGAATGACTCCGTGGTGGTTTTGGTTGCTGTGGTGATTATCCATCTGTTTAAATACTTTATATGGGAGATTCACAACTCATTTATCATGGAGAAGATTTTCTTAAGTTATGAGAGACACAGCAGTTTGCCTGATTCCTGTAATTTTTCACACTTGATTAGCAAAACTTTCCACTTTATCTGCCACAACATAAGGGCCTGGTGTAGTATTTAGATATAGAGGGTATGGTAGAGGGTTCTGTGTTTACCAGTATCCCAGTGGGCCTGGAATGTTGGCACACGTGTGGTGGTTGTGCAGTTGGAGAGTCTGACTGCAAACACTTCATGAGGGGCCTCCTCTAATGACTCCTCAGTCTGCAGCAGTTACTCAAAATAAGTTGTATTTTTACAAAGTCTGATAGGGAAAGAACGAGTGAGCACACAGGAGAGAGCAAAACATTTTATATATCTGGATCTTGCCGATAGCTCATAATGCATTTCATTCTTAAAAGTGAATATTCTTAATGTGGTATTTTGTTTTTCTCGACAGTTCCCTTTTCCATGGCACAACATGGCAGATCCTTTTAGGCTTTGAAGACACTCAGGAAATGATGCAGTTGCTTTTTTTTCAAGTGACATATCTACTTTTCCATTCATGTCCATATTGTGTTTTTATCCTGTCTTTCTGTGGAACATGATTTGAATTTTCTTTCTAATTAATTCCAATTTATAAAGCTAAGTCCTCTTAAAAGAACTTTTTTTCACTTTAAAAGACTATCAGAAGAAAGAAAATACCGCATCCAAACTACCACCTTAAAGCAGCATACATGTTCTGACTTTCAATAGAAGCAACAATTGCTCAACCTAAACTGTCCAAGCTGTTCTTGTAACTTTAATTCACTACTAAAATGTTTTTTTTTAACTTGCTTATGTGGCAGCTTTTCAAATTTCCCCCCCCCAGTGGTCGAATGCTGTATTCCCATTCTCTGTCACTGGGGACTTGGACGTACCAGTGTGTATTTTTCGTGTCAGAGGTTAGGCTGTTTGTTTTTATGACTAATGATGTGGACCTTGGGAGCCACATATCTAAGCACCGTTGAGGAAATATCTAGACCTCTGTTAAAGTGTAATCCCTTTCTGAGCATGCCTTTACAGGGCAGTGAAGACAGCCGGAAGCTCTCTCTGCCCAGGCTTCCCACCGGCCACAGCCAAGTCAGCTCCACCTTAGGAGCCTTTTAGCTCAGCCCTCTGAGATGTGCCTATGGACAGGGTGAGCACAGCATGCCAGAACAGATAAAGTTGTTTGGGGAAAATACAGCCTAAACTGTAGCTGTCTTTGAAATCCTAAGTGTAAACAAGGGCAGGTTTCATGCATGCTCAGCAAAAAAGGCCAGTGTAAGATCTAAGGGATCAAGTCCCTCTCAGATCTGGTGCTGAGTGAATTTTGCCCCAAATGTGCTTGCATTACACTTCAGACAGCTATCAGGGTTCACTTTCTTGTACCTGGTGTCTTACAGTTCTTCGTGTGGGAGCTCCTGACATGCTGTGCTCCCTAAGCCGTATGAGACAAGCCATAATTGAGTCTTAGACACCGAGGCATTTATAATAATTTCTTAACCTCAGAGAGAACAAAGAGTTAGAGGTTTATAGACAGTCATCATCTTTATGAAGTGTAGGATCTATTTCTGCATTGTCTGCAGGACCCTGCTGAGAATCTCTGTGTCCTGCTCATTGGAAAGCTGCAAACCCAGCATGGGCTCTAGTTTATTCCAAGGATGTGCACATACATCTCTTACAAGTTAGCAGTCATGGTTGTTTCATTAGACCTCTAATAACATCTCTATTTTATTTTCCTTTCAAAGATGTTTATTCAGTGTTGACACATATTTATAATATCATCTCAACAGTAAGAGTCTGTCCTGTCAGATTTACAAAATATGATGCTATCTGCATACAAATGGATGGTGGGAGCCCTACAGACATTTACCCTATTATTACTGCCTAAGAAAGCAATAAAATTTAACATTTACCATTGGGAAACACCTGCAGAGATTAAATTAAAACTAGATTATATGCTTATCAGTTGTATGTTACAAAAGCAAACTCTTCAGAGATTAACATAAAAATCATTGTTATCAAAATCTTATTAAAAGCTTCAGTTAATATGATCCATTTTGCACCTCCACTGCTCAAGCCTTCTCCACACTTAAGGAGTCTTTGTGCAGCTGGCTGGAGGGGAGGGAGGGCTGCTTTGCTATCACCTCAGCAAATGCCTGCCCTGATATTTGGATTTGCTGTTAAAAGCTGACCACAGGTGCCATTTGTCCTTCTCCCTCTGATCCTGGCCGCTCTCTGAAGGGCTCTCCACACTGCACACACTCTTGTTTCTTGAGCATGGCATCAAGGCAGGCTCCAGACTCCCTCATGGAGTTCTCCAGGGAATTACTCTGGAGAGCACTCATCCTTCTTGCTGGACTCGTTCCTTATGGTCAGCAGTACCAAGACAAGGGATTTGAAAAGAAGTCAAGAACAAGGAACTGTTGTCGCTGCTAAAGCAGATGGTCTTGTGCATCCACCTTTTGGTACGTGGCAAACATGCTCCAGAAAAGAGAGACCTGGGAGGCAACTGGGCTGGAATTGATCTCTGACCTGGAAATTCAAAAAGCTCTGGATTTGGGCTTTGCTGCCACCAATGACTGAGAAGCTTAGAGTGAGGATAATCTACGTGCACTGGGTCGAAGAGGACACCATCAGCACAGATCCTACCTGTGCCCCATTTGCACACACAGTGGTTAGGGTTTATTTCTCCATCTGGTATTACAGTGACTTCTTTGGCTCCAGGCACTAGAAGGAACCTGCCTTGGGCATATTCCAAACTCTATATGGGAGGGAGCAACTCAGCAACAACCACATCCTAAGTTACTTGCACAAAGGCCCATGGCAAACTAACACTTTGATTGTGCAGATCCTACTGAATTTGGTGGACCTGGAGAGTGTGCCACTAACAAGAGACTGAGATCACTGTAAAATAACTTGAGTAATGTATTTTACCAAAGGCCAAATTCTGAAGGGTTTTAGGGAGTATGGACCATGGTTTCCTCAAGACATTTATCCTGAAGACAAATTTGATGTAGGGACCCTCAGGACAAGTTTTTTTCTAACCTCTCACCATCTCCTCTATTGTGTTGGCATAGACATTTAGTTAAGTCAATCAGGGGAGTGGGGGAATCCAACTTAAAAAAAAAAACACTTAAGTTTATAAAAATAGATAAAACAGTGCATAGACCCCTGAAGTGGAAGATGCAGAGCCAAGGTGTAGCCAAAGATTAGAGGACCAGAAAAAACTGGAGCTTCTTTTGCAGGGAATAAAAAAAAGTGTCTGTACAACCATGGCCCAACATTTTAAGTAATAAGAGTTTGCTGGCCCAGCTGTTCTTCACTGAAATAGGTTAAGGGAGTGTTCAGACAAGTATATCCGGATCAGAGGGGTGGTAACCTATTGCTGGGCAATGCTCACCAGCCCCTGGGCAGACTGTGCTGTCAACACAGCTGGATTTGGGAGGAGACACATGTCCACAGACTGACTCCCAGCATTGTCACAGCCTAAACCAGTCTTGCTGTGTACCTCCCTCCCAGAGCAGCAGCAGTAACCTGCACTTTGCCTTCCCTTGTGCCTGCAGGGATGAGGTGTACATTAGCATTTTTACAATAAGCTTTATTTTGAGGGGAGGTAATGAGCAGATCTGGTAACTTCAGCAGAAGCTATGGGTGCATCCAAATGCTGTGTGAGAGCCTGCATTCTGTCATTTTACTTGGACAAATTACTGTATTTAACTTGGAAAGGCCAGCTCATGTCTCTTGCTTGACTTTCAGGCTCTGGGCAGAATGAATTACAGACAGGGGGATTTAAGATTTCATTTTTCAAAAATGACGCACATTTTTGTATGTACATACCTATAGCCAAGATGTAGAAACTACTTAACTGGAGCCTGAATTTTCCATCGTCATTATGCTAAATAATTCACTTCTCCTGCCACTAGAGGTATAACATTCACTTGAACAAATACCAAAGGAAACATTTAGCTGGAAACCTTGCCCATATTAATATTTCATTTTTCAAATAACGTTTTTGATCTGGGTTTTTTGGAGGCCTCAGCCTACTTTGCCTATTCCTGTTGGGCAGTCTTTCTTTTATTGAACTACAGCTGGCTACTCCTGAGATGAAATGCCACTTTGTGATTAAAGGGTACAGAATTGAGTGCTCATTTAAACTGCATAAAAAGCTAAATTATACTATCAATCGTCATATCAATCATCTGTGACTGCCTCATGTGCAGGGTTGTACCAACACATTTGTAAGTCTCATTCCACATCAATTTTGGTGCAAATTTACATTAATTCTGAAATGCAAACATAACAAAACTTATTTTAAGTGAATTTCCTTTTTTTTTGTTTGGTGTAATGACTGACTTATACATAATCACCCTTTAGAAACTCAGGAGAACTCCAGTGGGGACAAGGATAGCAGCGAAGCTCTCGGATTTCCATTGGCACTGGCAGGACAACTGATGGGAAACCTGGGGTTTAACCACAGACCGTGGTGCCTACACAGTCTGAGTGCAGCCCAAGGGATGGCTCAGCTCAGGGGTGATGGTTTCTTTGTAAGGGGGTCTGAATTGCACCTAGCTGACACCCGAGGGGAGCATAATCCCCGCTCGAAGTTTGCAACCCTTCCTCCGAAATTTCCTGCCTCTCTCAGAGCCAGGCTCTGCCCGCTGGGCGCTGCCTGTGCAGTGGTTGCTGTGGGAACTTCCCGCAGTGCCATCACCATCCCTCCTGCTGCCATCGGCATGGCCTGCTTCTCTTCCCACTGCATCTCCACATGCTGCTTGCCACCTCCTCCTCAGCTCTGCCCGAGGAGTGCACCCAGCCAGACGCCAGCTCGGGAGGGAGCGTGGGGAGAGCGAGGTGATGCCAGCCTGAGCTGCAAATCCGCCTGGAAACTGGGACCCCAAAGCAGCCCCTCCTGCCACGTCCTCCTGGCAGGACTGCACCCACCTCGCTCCAGGGAGAAATGGAGAAGAGCAGGGAATTCCACCATGAATGCTCTTTCACTGGCTTCATGAAGCGTAGCTGTTATTTGGGGTAAAATTGGAGCATTCAGAAAATAAAAGCATGGTGGATGGACTGAAAAGTGTGCTTTAATTGAAAGCCTCCCGCGCTGCAGCTCGGCGTACCCTGTGTTTATAGGCACTGTGCTGCATGTCACAGGGAAAGTGTTCTGGAGAGAAAATACTGAAACAAGACACCAGATGATCTCAGAAGTTTTCATTTTCCTCTAAAATGAAATTTTGATAAAATTATTGATTGCTCGAAGCATTTCATTAGAATAAAAGTGGGCTTTTGCTAGGAAAAGTGTTTCCCAACATAAGTGAAGCACAGATCCTCATAAAACTCCTGACCTAGGGCAGCCTTGGGTCTCTGCTTTCCCTAATTCAACACTAGTAGAACAGTTCAGTGTAGGCCACATACATATTGCACTTGGTGTATTCTTATTTTTAGCTTCTTTCTACTTTTTTGTAGTAATACTGATAAATTCGCGAAAGTCTTTTACACTCACAAGAAATATTTTGCTAAGAGAAACAGTGTACAGTTGGGATTCTTTGGATTATATTAGGATAAAAGTTGATAAAGTAATACCACTGAAATTATAGCAATACAAGATAAAATCAGACCCACGGAACTCATTGAAAACAACAGCACTGGTGTCTGACCTTACTTCTGTCCTCTATACAGTCATTAGCAAGACCGTGCCATTTATTTACAGCTTCTCCCTATTGCAGACCCAACCTTAAGCAGTAAATTTGACTGCAGAAGTATTTTCACTGGAGCAGTTGTGTTTAGAATAATGTTACCAACATTAAAAAATAAAAAAAATGGGTGGCAACCTTGTATGCTTTGTCCACAGTTTTGATAACTCTTCCCAATGATACAGTTTACAGTCAAGTTGACCTTTATGGGTTTCACAGCTAAGGCAACAGTTACATAAAAAGGATGAATGAGCAACAACAAAAGAAGAAGGTTGAGATCATATAATCTGAACACTAGAACTGCCTATTTCAGTAATGGAGGCAGCACAGGAGAGTGGTTAAAATCCTGACTTTAAGTAAGGAAATGGAGGTTCTGTCCTCATTTCTATGTTTTATTCCCTTTATTTCCCTGTGTAAGTCATTTATGACCAGACTGTAAATGTCACCTAACTTAAATTAAAAAGGCAGAAAGTGTACAATTAAAAAAAACCCCCAAACTAACTTGTAACTAATACTCAAAATTATGCTGAGTGGTGAAGGAAAGGGGGCACGGAGCAGTCAAGGTGATTCTGAATGACAAAAGTGTCTATAGCTCCTACTGATTAGATGTTGATTTCTCCCTCAGTGAATGAGAATAAAGTACTCACACCATGTGCAGCACATTGGATGTGATTTGGTTTACGTGACTGTTAACAGTTGGGATTAATATTTGTCACTAAACCAAAATATTGGCAACTACACAAGTAACAGGAAAGCGTCACTGTTGCTCACTCTTGCTCACTGTTTATGCTCCCCTCTTTAGTTTTTGCCAAGATACAAAAGGCTCAATTTTCACACAAACTAATAATTTAATTACTACTAGACATGTATGACATGATCATAACTGTGGTTGATAGAAGGCTTTCAATCTGTTACGATCCTAAACTAGATCTGGGCTCATCTGGAAGGCCTCTTTTCATCTGGTGACACTTGGTTTTAACTGGACCTTCCTTTCTTTCTCTGCAGGATTTTTGGGTGGACACCTGGGATGGCTTAAGCCACCGGATAAAGTTTGGGTCCCCTTGAAGGAGCAGTAAATAGTCCTGAGCCTTTGAGGCCAGAAATTCATACCTTCTTCACCGAGTTCTCAAAAACTGACATGCTTGTTGCTCTCCCCCAAGATTCCAAAGGAAAGGGAGCCTGTTGGAGAAGCAGCAGGTTGGCCTCAATGCACTCAAGCCCACAGAGTTTTTGTTCGGCTGCTGTATTTGAAGCCTGCCTACTTCTAACTGTTCTTAAAATATCTTCACAGCTAACAATGTGGAATATGGGCACACATAAATCTGTGGGGCTTGCTGAAACAATTTACTTATAGCTTCATTGACCTTGGCAGCAGTAAACAGTAGTGTTTCCAGAGTGGGGACTGAGTTTCTCTGTATGTTTGCTGTGCTAGTTCTGGGTTCAGGATTTTTGTCCACTATTGTCTGTTAAAATTTGTTTTATGGCCAGTGTGACACAGTGGTGAGTGATGCTGAAATCCTGTGATGTCTTTTGGAAATGCAATAAAAGTGATTTCCAGCCCATGTCGAAGGAAATTTGCATGTTCCTATGAATAAAAATTAAGATGAAAGCAGGGTGTGTGGGAAGACCTGGTAGTGACAGAATCATTCCCAGCTGCTTTCTTGGTTGGAGAATAATCACAAAATGAGGATTTTTACCAGGCTTGTTTAGATCCTCATCAGTAGCTTTTGGCTGCCAGCTGCATTGCTGAATTACATGTATATTCTGTACCTCCGTAAGACCAGTGATTAGGCTCTGACGAGAAAGCAAACCTCACTAGGAAAGAACAGTTAGCGAACCCTTAAAGTCCACTGTCCGTAGAGTCTCATTTCTTAGACAGCCTGGCTTTGTTTTAATGCTGCTAAGGAATAAGCTCTGCTTGGAGACAAAAGGCAGAGTGTAGCCCCAGCCTCTGAAATCAGAGAGTACTCTTTGGTTGTGTACTGGGAAAGGAGCAGCTGAGGATAATGCTTGCACACAGGTAGCTCTGTATAGTGTTTCAAGGAAAGCTTCAAAAAAGATAAGATTCTCATTTTGTGCTTTGACAAAGAGCTGCACTGACTGCAGGAGTCTCCATGTTACGCTCACAGCAGCTGCTGCAGTTTTCTGTGGTGTTGCTGCAGCACTGCCCTGCCTTGGTTTATTGCCCTCCCTGTTTGCCACATCACCAACTCCTCGGTGCTGTGGCTACGCCAGTCCTGGAGCCTGGAGGCCCAGAGTCCAGGGCACAGCTTTCTGAGCCTCTGCAAGCAATGGGAAGCAAAGGCCCAGACAGACTATACTGCTTTTATTTGAAAATAGTAAACAAGTAAGAAAACTATTATGGTTGTATCTGGTATGCAGGAAGGCTTTACGTTTGAGTTTACTTACCTTCTAAGTGCTCCCCATATTCTTTATTTGACCAGAGGTTTGAAACGTGGCCCTGGGAGGGCTGCAGGGGTAGCGAGCAAGCAGCCTGGGACTGTATCCAATTAGCAAGGAATGCACCGGCCCCAGCTGCATTCCCTGTAGGAGCTGCAACCCACATGGCTACAGGTGCTGTCCTGCTCACTCCTCAGGCCTGGGGACTGCCCTTCCTCAGGCACGAGTGCTGCATGTTGCAGCTTGTGCTGCATATGAAAAAAATAACGTGTTTGGATATCGCTATCAGGACAAAAGTCTTTCTATTTTCTGTTATTTTGCTCTGCCAGTGATGGCAGACAATATCTTTGGTTATAAGATCCTGGTGCCCTCTTACACTTGTTACAGATGAACTCCTGGTTATCAAAGCCTTGGTGGATTCAGATTCTTTTAATGCCTCTTTGATTAACCAATTTGGAAAAGCAGGGCCTGACTCTGACTAGGCTTCAGCTGCTGATCTTCCTGAGTTCATCTGGAGTTTCAAGTGATTGATACCTCAGAGAATTAAGCTCAAAGTGCATCAGGCAAGACTGCCTGGAGCTAAAATACCCACAGTCAAAGCCCATTAACTGAAACGTCTGTGTTTCACTTAAATACTCTTTGGAAGGCTGAGGCTAATTTTTCCTTTGTTTCCACCACTCTGAAGTGTTGTGCCTCAATGCACTGAGATGTAATATATTGTTATGATGTTTGGGTTGTTGGTTAGGGGTTTTTGTTTCTTTTGTTCGCTTGCTTGTTTGTTTGTTTTTAAGTAGTCTGATGAGTACATACTTTGTTTAGTGCTAATTTCCAAACTGGGAAAAAAGATCTATTTTCTATTTTTATAGTCATTTTAACTTTATCCAGTTGCTCTGTTTGCCTGGAATATGATTCAGGTAAAGCCCCTGTTATGTGTATTAAAGAGTAATTTATGGTTTCACTGTATCAAGTTGTGCATTTTCCGTGATGGTTTGACTCTTCCTGGAGAACAACAGGAACCTTGTACAACTGTGCTTCTCTCTGTGCTTGTTTTCTTTCTTATCCACCTTTGGGTTTTTTTACAACTACTTTTCAAAGGCTTGTTTCTTTATTTTTCCTCTATACATAACTATGTCCTGCATTTAAATTTCTTTCCTGTCTGTGCTCCTTTACACGTTTGAGTGCTGAGAAGACCTGAGCAACTGGAGAAGGGCAAAGGGGCTGTGAGCAATGAGTAGGAAACTGAGGCACTGCATTCCCTTGAGGCATCGTTCCCTTGAAGGGAACAGTCCAGTCAACAGATTGCACGGGGACATGGAATGGGGTGGGAGGGGAGGGCTCCTGGGGCCAAGGGACAAGCCGTCCATCCCTGGCTTGGCTGGAGAAGTGTTGGGATGACGAATGAGCATATTGTGACATAGGAAACGGCTGGCACAAACTCCCAGTTCAGTTGGATTTTCCTTACAAACACAATGAGTTTAGCTGAATAGGGAATAATAGACGTTTGAAAATGTTTGGAAGAGAATTGGCAATATTGCAGCCTTTTTTTTTTTTTTAATAAAGGGGGGGGCATAATCATAATTGGAAATTCTTGTCCTTTATATGAATGTTGCATATAAAATCTTTTATTGCAGTTGCTATTTTTAAAAAATTAAATGGAGTGACTTCAGGGTGGAGTTTGTGGTGTTTGTTTTTCCTTGCTGTCTGAGGTAAATTGTTACTTTCACTTGGCTATGGAGAGCAGTTGTCTGGTTGCCTTGTCTTTCTTTTTTTGTAGAAACTACCAAATTATTATTTGGGGACTGATGAGCTTCTTGGCCAATAATGGAAGCAGCTGCATTTTCTACCCTTTTATATACAAGATAAAAAGTACAATTAAATACCAAAATATAGGATGGAAAACTTGCTTGGTTTAACCTGAAATTTGCACTTCACTAGCTAATGCAATAGTCTCTCTCTGCACTAGAGGTGTGGTCGCTCTAGAGAAAAGGGGGGGAGGGTTGAATAGCAAAGCTCTGCCAGAAGCATCTCCTGCCCTCGAAGGAAGTCTGCTGGAAGATAGAGCTGGGCAGAAGAATGCAGAGAACCGTGTACTGCTCATTACTGATGTGCAACACTAGGGCTCATGGCTCAGCACAGAACAACAGGAACTGCCACGTTGTTTCCAGGAACAGCCAGCAGCAGATGCTTAGCGAGGGAGAAAAAGGCCACATACTGAATCATCTTGACTTGGTGCCTCCTCCCAGCTTTGGGCTCTGCTGGGTAAGGGTTTGAAAACCCAAAAGTTTCACCAAAGCTACAGTAATTTTTTGCTGTTGATCATATTGTTCCACGTGAATTTGTTTAATGCTTTTTAAAATCCATTTGCAATCTCCACGGTCTCCTGAGGCCCTGACTGCCACAATGCAATTATGGACAGTAGGAAAGAGTACTTCCTTTTGGGTGTGTTTGTTTTAAACCTGCTGCTAAATGCCTTTGTTGGATGCCCCCTCAGCTTTTGTACTGCAAGAGAAAGTAAACAATTCTGCATTTACCTTCTCCATTCAGCATTTTACACGCTGAAATAATTTCCTTTTGCAGTCATCTTTTTTTTTCCAACCTGAAGAACTTTGGTCTGTGTAACTTCTTGTAGTGAAACTGTCCTGTATCTCAAAAACCAGATAAATGTGGGCTTTTTATTACTCTTCTCTTTCTCCTCTGGGATGAAGTGTCAAGGAAACCCTATACAGGAATGCCATAGTTAAAAGTTTCTTTGGTGCTTCTTTGTGCCAAACGAATTAGCTTTTGGCTCTTGGAAATTGCCAAAGCTTCTGAAGTGAAAACTTCGTTCTTTTAACCCACTCTGGTTTGAGCTCATGTTCATACCCAAAAGGAGGTAAGAGCATGCAGCAATTAAACAGAAGAAGCATCTGTATTTGAAGTTCTCTTTGCTGCACACAAACCTTCAAACTTAATACACCGAAATCAAGTGAGTGCAAGGAAGTGACAAAACTGGGACCCGAGAGATAAGGAAGTTCAGTCACTCAGTCTGTACTGAACATGATCAGCAGCACTAACAGGAACACAGAAAGCAGGGTTCTTGTATTCTGCTTAGTCCAGAATAACCATGATATCTTCTATTGTGTCTAAATCTTAAGAGACAGAGCAAAAGAGAGAGCACATTTTTATTTTATATTTATGTATTCTTATCTGGCATAAATACCCCATGTGAGAGAGGCAAATACAAATGCCTTCAGATCCAGGCATGAGCATCTGCAGGGAACACCTTCCTGCCTTTTGTCTGGCAAAGTCACACAGCTCTTCCACGCTGTGCCTTTTTTTCCTACCTCATTGCATTCGCGCTGACTCTTCAAGACTCTGCTCACCTATTTCTTGCTTGCTGCTCTCTCTCAGTTCTTTGGATTTCCCATCTGGTCTGTGCAATGGTACAGCACTCTGCTGTCTGCTCCTTCCATCTCCTCTTTCCATGCCACTACACAGAGAGCTGGTCTCACAAGATGAGATTGTGTCCCTGCCTAAGGTCTTCCTGGAAACTTATTTCTTCAAATACCTACCAGATACCTCAGGAAATGAGCCTTCACTTCTTCCTGGTTATTTATAAAAAAAAAACCTAACTAAAGAATGACAAAATCTTTGTTTTATTGTCCCATGCACTTGCTTTTTACTGAGTTTTCTGCCACCATCACCAGTGCTGCTTGGGCCTTTCCCTCCTGTCCTGCCTTGCTGTCTTGTTTCCACCCACTGATTAGATCATGGCTGAAATTAGCTTGTGAGAACTGCAGGGCAGGGCTGATTCCTCTCATCTCTTCAGGAAGGGTTTGACACAGTGGTTTTGAAAAAATACCAAAACCAACAAAACAAGCACTTGTGTAGCTGGTGAAACCAAGGTAGGAAGGCCAGGTACTCATGGAAGATGCTGGTGAAGGTTTAAAAGAGAGCCGGAAAGTGCTTACATGGCACCAAAGCTTGTGCTCCAAGTAGATAATTCTGTCCACTTTTGTGACTGTCTTTGATGACAAATAGTCTTTAGGATTGGATATGGGATTCCTTTTTTTGGGGAAAAAAATACTTTGTGAAAATTGTTTATGGTAAAATGCAATGCTTTTATTTCACAGTATTTTCTGCAGTAGCTTTGGGTGTTTCTTGGGAACTAAATCATGATAAGTAAACTCGTGCCATGGAAGTGTTCAGCGTCAATAACGTGATGATGATGATCTGCTAAGGACATGTTGGAAATGTTAATATTCATCCTTAAATAATACATCACACTTCCAGTTCCAGACCAGTAAGTTATTTTTGGTGCTCTCAGCACAGAGTTAACACCTCTGTTAACATCACTTGATATTTTGGAGACTGCCCCTGATTTTTTTTAACACACAAGGTGCCCTGTCATTGGCGGACAGTGGGTGTCCCAGTGCAGTAAATAATGCTGGAGGGTGAGAAGTGACCTGCAGAGCTGAAATTGGAGGGCTGAGGCTCCTTGAGGCTTCCAGCAGAGTCTGGTCCACTTTGGATCAGGCACAAGCAGGATGTGGAGTGCACAGACAGGTTAGATAAACTTTGTCTGTGGGAGATACTTTGAACTCTGTAAGGGAGAATTTCTGTTTCAGGCAAGCCACGTATATAGTAAGAAATCATGACTGTGTCCAGAAATGAAATAACCAAGTGTGGCTTTCCCTCTGATGAATCTTGTCACATCAGAGCAGGTGTCCAGCCTACATGAGTATTCTTTGTCATAAAATAAATGCTGATAGGTAATAGCTGAAGCAATGTGAACTTCTCACTTGATGGCACAAATCTGTGTACCCTAGCCTAGGAAAATGACTCTCCTAACCAGTCTCTGTTGGCTCCAGTCTGTTTAAAAATGTGCATTCTCAGGTTTCAGTTCTGGTAACAATATGTTGCCTTTGACTCTTCCTCACAGAAGCCCAGGCAGGAGGATGTAGTTTTCCTCAGAAGTGGCAATTTTTTAGTCTACCTTTATATTTTTACCATCCAGAGCATAATAAAATCCAAATCCTGCTACTTTGCACATTCATTTAATTCATATTGTTGCTTTCCACATGGGTAATACTCTGGATTTTTTTTTTTTAATGCCTTTCATCCAAAGATCTCAAGCTGATTTGGCCTGATTCCCAGGTACAGCTTAGCAACACTTAGCATAAGACCAGTAAAAGGAAGTAACAGGGAATTTCACGCAATTCTTGGCTGGCTGCCAATTCCAATGTACTCTCAGGTTGGAGCATCCCCGGCCCGTGAGCCCCTGCTTCCCGTGGCTGTGACTGCCTGGTGCAAGGCTCCGCTCTCAGCCACAAATCCCTCTCCCTTTCCTTTCTTACCCCCAGAACAACGTGCTCCGCTCTCTCCCAGCATTATGAGACACAGATGATAAATCTTCATGTGGGAAGAAGTTGGCAGGGCATATGAGGGCTTGGGGCTGGGGGACCCAACCCATTTTATCTGGAATTATGATGATGCACTTATCTGAAGCACATGCTTTTGGTTTTGTATCTCCCTGCAGAGGTATCTGCACAATTTTAATTTCTTTTTCTTGTCACCAGGTTTAGAGTAACTCAATTCTCCAGTCTGCTAAATTTATCGAGATGGTTTCAGTTTCTTTTTCAAACTTACATTCTGAATGTTGTTTCTTCTTTGGAGAGACTCTTGGACTTTGAAACCTGTTCTTATATGGAAAGCCTTGCCTGTCTGGAAATCTGTTCCAGCTTGCTTTGCTGTTCAAAGTACTGTTTCGTGGGTTCATTTTATGTCTCCTCGGAGACATTTTGTCAGTATTTTGCTTATCTATCATTATTGCAAAACTATCCCCTGTCTTAGGCAACCAATCACTTCCTCAACCCCTTCTCAAAGGTCTTTAAAGCAAAATGGAAATTAAAACGTGCCTGCTGTTATGTGGGCTGTGGTGATCTGGCTTTCACCTTTGGACCGTGGGTCGTGTTAGCTGTGCTTGCATAAAAACCTTGCAGGAAGAGGGAAGGTGCTCTGAACCGTGCACAGCAAGGGGTTAACGCACATCTGGGGGAGAGGGGGGGAAATCAGGATGGCTGGACTCTGCTCCTTTGCTAAGTGGCTGCTTTCTCAGAAGTGTGTGGAAGACAGATGAAAAAACCTCAGAGTTGCCCTGGATTTTCCTGAGCATACAGCTTTCTCTTTTTGTGGTTAAATATGACAGTTGGAGTGTAGCATATAGGCACAGTCGATAAATCAGCAGAAAACAAGCTGCAGTCAGGACATGTATCTGTAGTCTGTTCTCTATACTTCAGCTGAAAATGGTATTCCTGAATTTGCTGAAGCCTGTGAAAAGAAATTCAGGTGCACATCTTCACAGGAGACTTAAAAGTCTGATGGCCCACAGTAATGAAAAGCTTGTACTTCAGCTTCCATGACTGTGCTGCAGACTCCTGAAAGGCACGTTTTGGATCAGGATCTCAAACTCTTGACTGGAATGATTGCAGAAAAGAGATGGAGCAAGTGAAAGGAACAGAAATCTTTAAGGGCAAGTTACAATTTTGTGAAAGTTTGTAATGTAGTTACAAAATAGGGGGGAAAAAAAAGGTGCTGCTGAGCAATATCCTGGAAAATACATTTGGTTTTGTTTGTTGGTTTGAGTATTTTTTCTGTTTTGTTTTCCCAGAAGGGGTTGTGTGACACACTGGCAGAAGCAGCCTGGCCTTTTCTAGTGTCTGGCTTAAGAGCAGCTTACTGCTGATGGGTGAGAATATTTAGCCCTGATACAGAACACTCTATCAAAGGAATTGAATTTGCTCAGCTTCTGCCATCTTGAGTGTAACTGTGAAGGAGTTATTTAACACAATTTCTTACCTTTCATACTGGAGTCCAGCTGCACACAAATTCTTTAAGTAAACAGGGCATTTCACCTTTCTGAGAGGGACAGCATAGATCTGTGGCTGGCTAAGAACTAAAGCCTTCTGAATTGCCACTGTAGATACTGAAAATTGCACCCTGTTTGGTGCCAAGTGAGTCCCTTAGCTCTGGTAGCAGCCCCTTGTCTGTGTGATAGGGATCCTACTCCTGGCTCACAGCATGGATTAATCCGTGGTTTTGTAGTGATTTAGCAGTGACCATTGCTGCTCTGGCTTGAAGCCTTTTAAATTAAGCAGGAAAGTCATCAGGGCAGCTGTATGACACGACCAAGATAGAGAACCACAGCAGCAGAGGGAGGTTTGAAGGGTTTAGCTGTCAATCCAGATTTTAAGTAGATAATTTCTGTCTAATGTATCAAGTGTGCCCCAAATTCAGGCAGCTAATCGGTGCCAAAGCTGAGCACCTTCAGCGCCTAAAGCAGCATGGCCACTGTCTCACAGGTGTGTTGCTTGTTCAGGGCAGAAAGCAGCTAGGTGAGAAAAAGTAACAGATGAAGCAATAGAAAAGTGTTAAGAAATGAAGACTGGTAGAGCTAAAATCCTGTTAAGAGGCAACATCTTGGATGTTAAGCTGGTTAAGACAAGGAACAGAAAAATAATACTTTATCAGGACAATAGGAAAAAATACCATGGATCTGCTTGGCCAAAAATTGACCGGAATTATTATCCCAGAATAATGTTCCTTTTTCATGTGGGATAGTTTCTGTGTAGATATTCTATCTCAAAATATTTAATTATAGTAGAGCTTAATCTGCTGTAGCTGTTGTGATTAATTTTTCAGTAGAGACTATTTCTTTAACTATTGCATTTTAAGAAATGTAGATGAATGTCATTTCAATTAAAACTCAAGAAAAGTTAAACTTCATAGGGGTGATGAATGTCTGCCACCACAGCTGCCAGGTAGCCAGCACTGCAAACACAAATTGTACAAAGGAGCAGCAAAGAGCCACTCTAGCTGAATTCATGCACATTAGCAACCATGGTGCCTCTTATTTTCAGGAATTAAACGTGTCTCATTAAACTAAATATATGTCTTGACTGTGCCCAGAAGATAGCTAGACTTCAGCTCTTGTGGTGTCCTGCAGGAGCAGGATCCAAAAGCCAAATTTCTTAACAGAGAAAGAGGGAGAGTATGTGAACCTTGCCAGCTGCTGCCCTTGGAAAGGTCAGCCTCTGAAACGAGAAACAAGAGTTTCTTCTTGACCTTTAAATACAGTGTTTGCACGGTAAAGAAGTGGCTTTTAGTTATTCGGCAGTCTGGAATAAAAACAAAATAAAAATGGTGGTGGTATGAACTTGTAATTGTTTAGCAGTTCATAGAGCCTGACTCGAGGTGGCTGCAGGACACGAGGCCTGTGGGCTGCCAGCTGGAATTGGCTGAGGTCAGCTGCAGGCAGAAGGCAGTCTCTGATCTCATCAGGTTGGTGTGAGAGCGATGCATAGGTGGCCTCCTCGAGTTCCCGGTGCCCCCGGACCTGGCGGTGTTCGCTGGCACCTTCCAGCAATAGTTCAGTTTCCATTCAGGCCTCTGCAAATCCATTCCTGTCCAGGAGTTATCTTTCCAGACTAACATGCAGCGGTACAAAAATACAGTATCTGCGTTTTTATCTTATCTATAGAGATTCAAATCGCATTTGTGTCAGTCTGGCTCCATTTATGTGCACTAATCACTTGCATAAGAATATTTATCTGTTTATCCCTCCTGGCATTTCTGCTATGATTGTTAAAATGTAGAAACCTCGATTACTGCTGCACTCGCACATATGCAGCTTGTGGAGAGGGGCTGGATAACAGCATGGAGCCTCCAAGTTTGGCAGGATTTTCTTTCAAAACGAGCTGCTTTTCAACTATTAATTCATTCACTTTTGGTTCAATACAATTAAATCACGTGTTAATGTTTTTATGAAAAACATTGGTGGAATCTTTTTGAAAAGACAGACTTCTTTCTAAAGCCAATACAGGGACTTCGCTGCCCTGTATTCGGGTGTTGGGCTTTTTTTGGTGATAAAAGGGATGAATTAAATGAGTTTACGTCTCTGATTATTTTGCTCAAGATGCATAATGGTATCTTTACAAACATTCATATTTTGTAATACTTTGTAGCGGGGCTGTTAGAATTCACCTGTGGTGTTTTTTCACAGCAGTATTGACCAAGTGCTTCACAAAAACGGAGTGAGAACTGAAAGTGGCCCTGCCTGCTGCTCAAATGAACGGCAAAAACACATGAGGAAAAAGATGCGCTGGAAAGTATCATCAGTTTATTATTTTAAAGTAAGATTCACGTTGACAGCGCTGCTTTTGTGTGATTTAGATTCTTTTCTGGGAGCAAACAAGGGCTCACGAGCAGACGTAGTGCTAAATACTCCCTCAGCCTCCTTCCCCTTGGCTGGATGAGGTGTTTGGTCACAGGTCGGACTCGATCCCAGAGGCCATGTCCAACCCGATGGATTCTGTGACCCCTCCTTTCACACAGACCTTTGTTTGTTTGTTTGTTTTTCACTCGGAAATAATGCAAGGTTTATGTATTTTCAGTTCTGCCACAGTGAATTTGTTGCCATTCCTGCCTTGATCCAGGTACACTGAGGGCCCTGCCTGTGAGGGGGCGGCAGATCCCTGCCCGGGAAAGGAGCACACGTGGAGGGCTCAGGGTTTAGTGCTTAAGCGAGACCTCTGGAGATCAGGAGCGGAGTGAGGGGGCGATTATGTCACCGTGGCGAGGCAGCTCAGCCGCTCCGCTGGGCTCCATCTCCTGCCCGCCTGCCCCCTCAGGGGCTCCTCCAGCCTCCGCCGAGGGGGGCCGGTGCCTCGGCTGCCGCTGTCACCGGGTGTGGCTGAGGAATGGGAGGAAGACCCGGGGCCGGGCTGTGAGGGGATGGACGGACGGACAAACGGGCTGTGAGGGCTCGGATGGGATGGACAGTCTGTGACGGGACAGACGGGCCGTGAGGGGACAAACCGGCTGTGAGGCGACAGACGAGCTGTGAGGGGACGGACAGACGGACGGACACTCTGTGAGAGGACAAACGGGCTGTGAGGGGACGGACGGACGGACGGACACGCT
>VXBA01001983.1:1177785-1230361 GCA_013399895.1 Serilophus lunatus | reverse complement strand
CCCAAACCACATCGCCCAGCGCCACCTCGGGGGTGGCGACTCCAGCACCTCCCTGGGCAACCCGTCGCACTGCCTGACCCCCCAGCAGGGAGCAGTTTTGTCCTGTTTCCTTCCCTGGACCGCCCCTGTCTCTTTTCGAGGTGATTTTGTCTGATCCTCTGACTGCAGATGGGAGCAGTGCCCACCTCACCACAACCTCTTTTCAGGTGGTTGTGGGGAGTGATGAGGCCTCCTGAGCTCCCTCGAAACTGAAGCTCCTCTCCTCCCTCTTTTCTTGCTCCTCGAGGGCCCTGCAGTTCATCACATCAGCTGCACCACGAGCTTGTGGAAAGAGTTAAAAAAAAAAATCGTGGCACTGTGTCCCTTACACTATAGGCTGCAACTTGCTTGTAGAAATGTCTTAAAGTGTCTAGATAAAGTATGTCACAGGAAACATTGCTATGGGAGTTTTAGAATCCTGGATTAGGACTGTATTTGCCCTGACTAGAGCAGTGGTTGCCATAACTATTGGGCTGTAGAGCCAAGGGGGGGGGGTTCATGTAAAAATACATAACAGAGAAAAAAGGAAAACACCCTTTAGATCTCCCAGAACTTCTTGAGAAGTTGTAAAAATAGCTATGGCTACTGATGCTGCCTTATTCACATCTTTGGTATAGTGAAGAAATGTAATTATCACGAGCTATGAGCCTTGGCTCCTTTCATCGGTAATAAATTCACCCAGCTTTCTGAAGTGACAGAGTGAGTCACTATTGTTTGGTATAGCACCTTGTCGTTTCTTCAGAAGGTGTGGAAGTCATTCCTGTGAATTGAAACTACCCTTGGGTTACAGAAACCTGCTGTCACAAAGCCTAGGAGGGGTGTTCTTCAGGCATCACACGCACTCTTATCCCCATCCCTGTTTGTGGCTGGCTGCAGACCCCAGATCTTTGTTATGCCACTGTTAACTTTGGATTTCTTGTGTCCTGATCTTTTTTTCCCCTATGTCAAATATTTTACAAGTATACCTTGGTTTGAAGGATGAACCTTCTCCCTGCAGTGATACCAGGCATACTGATGATCTAATAAAAAAAATTACCTTCCTGCTGCAGGTCTGTGTGGTGATGCCACAGGTTATTACCACATCTCCACTCAGATTTGCTGAGGGAGATCCTCGTGTTTAATGAGCATCTGTGTACATTCTAATGTGCTAATGAGCATCTGACTGTGTTCCCAGTTTTAGTAAATAGTAATTGAAATAAATGGGACTGTGTGATACCCATCGTGGCATTCAGTCATGTTTGATATGCAGTAAATAGCCGAGGCAAAAAAATACTGTGGTTCTTGTAACTTTTAATGTCTCTTCTTAGAAACTTATTTTTCAGCCTAAAGCATCCTGCTTTTTAAATTAATCTTAAAATACTTCTTTCAAAAATCAGTAGGGACAGGCTGCAGATCCAGCAGATACCTGGTTGTAGTGATTGTGATCACACCTCCAGATCACCTATTGCACGAAGACTTCATGGCATCAGTGAGCTTTGTTAGGCTGTCACTGTGTCTGTTCCCCAGGCAAAGGAAACCTCACAGCAGCACCATGAAGATGTGTTCTCCAGACCTCTGCTGCTGGTATTGATGATCCTTCTATTTTGTTTTCTAAAAACCAGAGTTATGCCAGCACAGCTTCCTGGTCTGGGCCAGATTCTGTGTGTTCTACATAAAATTCAGTTCCTTTGCTCGTGCTGCTGCAGTTACGAGCTTTTATCCCTTGATTTAGGGAAGGTGAAAACAAACTTGGCAAGTGGATGTGTTTTGGAAGTTTGCTTTCCAAGTGTGTGCAGCAGGGGCTGTTTTTGGTTAGTGGCTGCTTTATCCTCTTGTTTTCTTTATGATTACACTAATTAAATTATACAGTCCCACGGATTGTTTGCCAGTGAAGCAACTGAAGGAAATAATCTGGTGGTGGAGTTGAGACCACCTGGGAGGCAGAGAACTTGAGCTTGGAGCTGGGGCAGCTGAGATGGGGTTGGTTTGTTTCACAACTTGTTCACCTGTAGCTTAAAAGTATTTTAAACCAACAGCACTGGTTCGCTTCTGATGGACAAGAGCATCTCAAGAAAATGTCCTGCATGTGGTGGCACTGTGCTAAGTGGAAGAGTTGTGCTCTTGAACAAATGATTTGCTAAAATCTGGAAGTGAGATGATGTTTTTGGAACCATCTTCAGCATGGAGGGTTTGGAATTACTTCCAAGACCTGTTGCTCCTGATTCGTTCCCTGCTCGTGGCTCTTGTGTTTGTGCCAGTTTTTAAAAATGAGGTTATTTAGTCTCCAGATTGGCACAGCAAAAACTGTGGTGCCTCCAGAGAGGAGGCAGGGTACTGTCCTGGGAAGGTGGGACAGGGAGATGGGGGTGGCAGGAATCTCAGTCCCAGTCTGGCAGCAGGTGCCTCTGGAGCCTCCTCAGCTGTTTGGCCCCTCTTTGTTATGTAATGCGTAGATGGTGATTTGTGACTGCAATTATAGTGCAGCCATTTACAACTCTTGCTTTGTTTCCAAAATACTCTACAGTAAGAGACATTTTTAATATTTTAAAAGCATGTTATGAAACCTACAAACCTTTTAGTTGTGAGGTGATGTGATCCTTTGTAGGTCAGTGGAAAAGTACCTGCAAGTTCTGTTGAGTGTTGGGTCAAACTCTTAATTTTGTGGGCTAAGAGGGGAAAAAATGGTGTGTTATTTCGTGAAGTGAGAATGTTCAGCCTAATGGTTTTAGCGAATTTTTTAGATGAAAATTGTGCTAAGATGCTGTCAAGTGAGTCTGTCAGGTTGGTGGCATGTTAACAACATGGAAGTGAGCCAGTCCATTCTGGTGTTTGGGTGTCTGTTTTGGGGTATTTGGTATGCTTGGGAAGCTGGTGATACCAACAGTAAAGCACCTTTGTAGCAGGTATCTGTTACTCTTAAAACACTAGTGCTTAAATTGAGGTGTTGAAGGAACATACTCTCCTGTGTGTCTCAAGCTGGGTGAGAAAAATGGGTTCAGGAAGAGCCTTGCAGGGCATTGTGTCTGATGCTCTTGGGTAAGAGAAATGCGTTATCTGGTTCAAGGAACAGGGTACCTGATGTGTCCTTGTCTGGAAGTCTGGATTCATGGATCCATGGATCTCATGGATCCCTGGAACTGGGAGCCTTGTGTGCCAGCCCCACCCTTCCCATCGCTGCCTGTACAGTGCCTGGGGAGGAGGGGGAGGACAGGACAGGCATGTTCCTGACAGCTCTGCTGGGCCCTTCCCAGCCTCACACCCTGCCCTTCTGGGGATCCTTCCATGCTTTGCCCAGTTGGTTTTTCAGAAATCACACAAATTTCAGTGTCATGTGTTTTTTCCCTCTGTCAGACAAACATGTTTCTTTGCATCTAAGCACGTGCCATGGGATAAATGGGCAGAATCTTCAGTCATTTTGTTTTGGTTTTTTTTTTTCCTTGAAGTAATGGTGCTAGAGTGAAATATGGGGAGAAGGAAAGAGTGTTCTCACCTGGCCTTTTACCCCCAAGCTTTTCCTGTTTTCCAGTGATGAGGATTCAGCAAGATCTACCTGGATTTCTCTGAAAATGGAGCTCATGCCAAAATCTCAGCCTAAAAAGGGTTTTTGAGAAGGAAAGTGAGGCTTCAGCTCTTGATTTATTTTTTTTTTCCATTCTAGATTTGTTTGAAACCTCACATCCTGCAGTTTGTGGTTTGCCTGTGGATTTGGGCTGCAAATGGCAAGTTCAGGCCCAGACCCAAAACACAATGGGGGCCTTATGTGAAGTTATTGATTAACTGGACTGCCCCGTTCCCTTGTGACTGGTATCTGGCTGCTGGCAGAGATGCAGCCTTTCCACAGGGCTGGAGGAATACTATTTATGATCAGGTCACAGAAATATGGCTTTTGTTTTATGTTCCTGTGGGACTGTAGTACGACCTTCATAAACGATCTGGTCACAAGTCAGGAGACTGAGACAACTTTAGTTCTGTCCTCAAATAAGTCTTTTCCTCCTGTTACCAGTTTCACTGAATTCAGGGGTCTGCTATGACTGCACCATAAGAAGTCTCTCTGAATTTGAGTGCAGAAATATGTACATAGCTACCTAAAAAGTAGCTCAAAGTACTTCATACAGTGTGTGAGCAGCACTGCACTGTCTGAGACATGCAAACTGGGACTGATGGATGGATTGCCTCCCAGTTCCCCTGCCAGCCTGAGCATATGTGTCAGTGCTGAAGAGCTCCCTTGTGGAAGCAGCTCTTTGGAATGGACTCTGAGCATCCTCTTTCCCTGAAATTCTGGTGTTGGATTGGGGTGTCTTAGAGGTAGAATAGGAATTTGTAGAAGCCTCTGTCAAAAAGTATTTACAGAATGTAAATAACCTGCTCATTTATGATAATAAAATTGTGCTGCAAAGCTGGGGGTTCATCAGGTCACACTTGAGGGGGCTGATTTTGCTATTGTGTGTTTCGGTGGCACAGAAGCTTTTGCCAGCCTTTTTTAATTTTGTTGGTGCAGAATGGAACTGATTCCCACTGGCTTTGCAAAGGGCAATGGCAAATGGAGGGGCTGAGCTGCAAGAGAGGGAGAGGTGAGATCTGTTTGTGTGTTTCTGGAAGAAATTAGATCAGAGCCCCTGACCCTGAGCTACAGGGAGAAGGAGAAACCCCACCTGTGAGACCTGTTGGGTGTGAGGCAGAGAGGTGCAGGAATGGTGCCTGAGGTGGATGAAATGCATTTGTGTGGTTTTTAACTTGTGTGAAGGAAGAAAACTAGAGGATTACCTAGTGAGACTATTCTGTGGGTTTGCTACAGTCTGGCTTAAGTTGACTGAGCTTTTACAGGAACCTTGAGACACCAAAACCCATCAGTTTTAATGTGTGAAAGTTCTGCCTTTTGGCAGACACTGCAGTGTGGAAGGGGTGGAGTGAGCAGTTGGAAACCCAGTGGAGCTTTTTCAGGCTGGTGGTGAGTCCTGCAGGCAGAATTCTTGGGGCAAGGCAGATAGCAGGGCAGGGGCAGGGGGGAAGCTGCTATCAGGGAGATGCAAAGTGAGGAAAAAAGCTGAGGGCAGTGGGAGAGGCCTATCTTTGCCGCCAGATATGGTGTAAATAGTGTACAGGCTCAGTGAACCTCCTAGCCAGGCACTGTTGGAAGGAGGAGAAGTGCAGAGTGTTACTGAGGATCTGGATGGAGTGTAGGCAGCATACACAGCTAATTCAGGGGACTGTTCTGTATTTGTTTAGCAGGGAGAGAACCACTCCTGTTCCACCACCAGGGAGGTTTGAGGTGAGTTACTGCGGTATTTGTATTTCTGAGCATGAACATCTTCCATGACCTGTGAAGGGCTCTGTGCACCTCTCCTCCAGTCTTGCAGTGTTTCCTCCACAGAGCTTGGTTAGGGTTTTGTCATGGAACCCGTGTGTTTTCAGAAGGCCGAAGTGAGCAGCAGGTTCAAGCCAACAGTTGCTCTTCCTCTGTTAAACACAATGAATTCAAGAGGAGAAACTGAAGTCAGTTGTTTAAGGAAGAGCACACTTAAAAATCCTGAGCTCCTTTTGAGGACAAAACAAAACCCACTTACTGCTGTTGGAGAGTCACCACCAAACAATTTCTGTGCTCCTTTGGATTTAGCTGCTTTATCACTTGAGACTCTTGACTGAAGGCCTCTGAAAAAAACCAAAACTCCAACAAACCTCTAGTGCACATCTCTCAGAATCTAAAACCATCCAAAATCTGTTGTACTAAAATCCTAGGAATTCTCAATCAGCATCCCTGCACCAAGCAATGAAGTATTGTAGCTCCTTTTAACTTATAAAGGTACAAAATTAGTTTCAGTAGGACACATCCTTTGCAAAGCACATTCCCTTCCCTGAGGAACAAGATGCTGGATAGTGTAAAGCATGTTAAATTGCTCTTAAACACACACATGTCCTGTTTGTGGCTTGCACCGGGCAGCCTTCTGCAGGGACTGGTGTGATGAGGACAGGGAATTATACTCAGGAATTTTGTGCATAGTTATGTACCTTTGGCTTTTGAAAAATCCTAAGCAGGAATCATCAGAGTGACTCTTTTAAAAGAAACAGTTTTGTGCATTCAGAAATTAAGATCTCTTGTAAAGAATGAAGAACTGAAGGTGGTGGTAAAGGTTTTGGAAGGAGTTGATTTGAATGGAAGGGCATTTTAGAAATGAACAACTTCTTGGATGCTGTGCACTGAACTCAGGTGTCATTTTTACCATTATAATTTTGAGTTAAATACTTGTGTTTTCACCTGCTGCCTGCCTTCATGGAAGGGAGAGCAGAGTGTGTGTTGCAAGGTGAATTCTTAATAAAAATATTTTACTTTACTCTGTTTCTACAAGAAGCTGCTAACTCAGACCTTGCTGTTTCCTCTGCTTTGTCCTGTGCAGCTGATGAGATACCAGAGGCCTTGAATGGAAACCCACATCTGTTCATAACCACTGCAGCAATTTTTATTTTCCCCTTTTTATTTGGGTTTTTTTATTTGAGCTTGGACACATTCAAAGATGTAAGCCCTTAAGACTACAGGATAAACTAGACAAAAGTAGAGATGTTTTGCATTAAGAGGCTTAGCTCATCCTCAGTGCAAAGGTCACTTTTACTTTAAAAATAGAAGCTTAAAATGTGGAATCAAACAGTTGGGTTGGTTCTCCCTGGTTGTGTTTTTGTAGTGAGGTGTGGAAGGAGGAAGGGGCTTTGTGAGGTTGGTGTTTTCTGCCTCATGGAATCTTTAGTTTGCCTCCTCCCCTTTTATGCTGTTACTATTTGAGTTGCACTTGTGGGGGTTTTGGAAGATTTCTTCTTTTGTTGGTATTTGTGGAAGAAGGGCTGGGCCTTGTAGCCTGGCTGTGAGTAAAAATACCCACAGAGAACTTCTGGGGTCTGTAAAATGGGCATTTACTCTTTTTAACCCTCATGAAGATTAATACAGTGTTAAATGCTGATTGTCTCTCACTGTAACAGTGGGGAAAGGTGATTATGGAGAGGAGTGATTTTGGAGGGGGAGCAGGGGGGACTCCAAGAGCCCTGTGGGAAGGCTCCAGGCTTCAGTGATTCTCTCCTTCGCTTCTCTGTATTTTGAATGCTTGTATCCTGGATTTTATTTAATAACAGAGGCTACAAAAGAAAATCAATGGGAAGAGCAGTTGCTGATGTTCTGAGTTTCAAATGCAGATTGTTACTTATGTAAAGCACACCTGTAGATTGAGTCTTGAGAATTTGTTCTTCTTTCTTAAACTTTATGCTTACAATGTACCTCTGAATAATGTAACTCTTGTGCTTTTGTCCTCTCCAAAAAGTAGAGCAGGTAGTAATGTGAAGGAATTTTTTTACTTTGCCTGTTTCTGGCTAATTTTAGAAGAGTTAGAAAATGCTCAATCCCAGCTGTAAGCAACATGTTCTAAGGTGGAGGTTTTAGGGAGCAGCTGAGAAAAAATGTTCTTGTACTGAGACTCTGTGGTTGCCCATAGACGTAATTGTCTGTATATTCACTCTGCAAAGCGTTGGAAAGACAAAATTTTTCTTGATGTAAAGTCTGGTATCGAGGAGGATCTGTGAAACTTGAACTACTTATTGCCAGGCAAGTAAACAGAAGCCTTGTTTTATTTATAAATAGCTATTATTATTGTTACTATAATTTTCTAACTCCCAGTCTCACAATGTGCCCAGTAACTGTGATTCTTCCCTTGTGTTTCTATGCAAACCTCAGGATAAGCAGCACTAGGTTGGTTAGATGTTATTCCAGGCTACAAAACCAACAGTTTAACACTCTGTAATTTTGCTTTTTAAAGATGGAGGTGATTGTTAATCTGGCAGTGTTTACAGAGAGGCTTTAAAAATCTTCAACATGTAAAGCAGTATTAAAAAAAAAAGTGAAAATCTTGATAAGATGGATGTTGTCAAGCAATTAATTGGACAGAAAACAAAGATCCACAGTGTGGTGAAGCTGGTGTTGCCATGCTCTGCTTCTGAGTGAGAATAATGCATTAGCACTGCTCTGCATAGCAGCAGCACAGCCAGGGAGTCCTGACTGAAAAAAAAGTTAAACTCAGCTTTGTGGGAGAATGTGCATCTGTTGAGGCTGAACACTCAGTGCCTTCAGCTGCTGCCAGGGCTGCTGGTGGTGCTCCCTGGGCTGGGACCCCTGGGCTGGACCTGGGTGGGCTCTGATCAGTACAGCTGAAGCTCAGGGAGTGACTTGGAGCATTAAACAATCCTCACCCTTGCCATCCTCTAGAGTAAAAATCTGACCATAATAATGCTCCCAGTGCCACCAGAGTGTTTTTTGCTGTATCAGAATGAAGGTGAAGTTGATGTTATTTGCAGGGCTGGCTGTGGTTTTTCAATTTCCTTTTTTTTTTCCCCTCAGTAGTGTGTTGGACAGAATTTCAGACATGAGTTGAGGGAAATCTGTGGATTAGATGACCCCTCCTAGATTTACCTTCTTGAGGTTCAAAGTAAGCTCACAACACCTGTAGCTTTGGTGCACTGCACATGCTTTTGGAAGGAAGAGGGAGGAATGTGACAGTTTTCAAAAAGAACATGAATCACAATCGTGTTGTTTCAGCTCTGGGCTGCAGAGGAGCACCAGTAAACACTCTTCCTTCCCCTTGATCCCCAAAAATGAGCCATGAAGAATCCCCTTGTGCTGGCTGCATGCCCTCTGTAACCTCCCAGCTGCTGCCTTTATTCCTTGTGCCTTTTCCAGCCCTGCTGAGGGTGGGAAGGGACAAGAGCAGGACAGGCCTGGAAGTGGCTGGCACACGTTTGAGGGGCTGGAAGAGCAACAGGGCTCTGGGAGATGGAAATTTTTGACTGAAACCTCCACATTTCAGCAGTTGCTCTCTCTGCAGTGTTTGGATAAGATGCACCTGTAATGGCATTTCTGCAATGATTGCTATGCTGTGAGCAGGAGCACAGAGCCTCTGGTTTTACTTGCTGTGCTGGGGCTGCAGACTGGCTGCTGGGTGAAAGGGAGCCTGGTCTGGTTCAGCTCTGTGCTGAAACATCCTGGCTTGTTGAGGGTTTTTCAGAAACAAGTGCTTTTTAACTGGATAGTGTTCTTTTATTTAAATAAGAATGCTTTTTGGAACAGGATGATCCTCCAATCTCTTTGGTATTTATACTTTCCTGTCTTCATGTATTTCCTTTCATCCTTGTGCAGGAAAAAGTTCAGTGAGAGTAGCTGTCAAAACACATGAAATACTCTTGACCAAAAAGCTAAATCCAGAAATGGATGAAAGCAGGAGCAGCAGGTAATAAATAAAAAGGTAGTGTAGGCTTTTTTCTTTCTGCTTGGCATTGATTATCATCACTTGGTTCCAAGCATAGTTTCCAGCTTTTGGTTGTTCATGCAGCATCTGCTTTTGACGTTCCTGCAGGAGAAGGTGCTGCTTCTCTAAATGCTAATTTTAACAGAAGGCCCCAGTACTTGATTTGTACCTGGAGCTTCAGAACCTCCCTGCTGGTGTTTTGTATGGGTTCTGTACTTCAGGATTAATTTGAGTTGTTCTTACATAAACATCTTGAATTCTTGAAGGAGAAGATTCCTGTATCTTGTTTAGTATTGAAGTCCTGTTGAATTGACAGTGACCAGTGGTGTGACTGAGCTTGTTTCTTAAGGTGTGTGGATTTATTTTAAGATTTCATGGAGAAATACTTCTTTTTCTATGTATCTAACTGCCTGTAATAACAACTGGCACTCTCACACTGTGCTAGAATGCAGTTGTGATCTTGTTCACACTCACCAACGTGTGCTTTAGGAAACAAGCTGGTTTGATGTGTCTCTATAAATGATTTACTGTGGTTGGTGTAGCTACAGCAGAGCTCAGGTCAGAAGTGTGCAGTTGGAGGGGATCTCCTGGGCAGCTCAGCTCACACTGCAGCCCTGCTTTGGACAGCAGGAGCTGGATCATTTTCAGGTGAAATGGAACTGGGAGAAGCTCCCCAGGCATTGAGAGATGAGTGTACAGACTGTGCTGTGGGGTGGCTGTGTGGGATTAAAGGAGTCATCTTCTCCAGTGTTGTCTTCTTTCAAGACATGTTTTTTCCTAAAGATGTATTAAAGCAGTTTATGCTTCTCTGTTCTCTCAGAGATGTTTTATGTCTGTTAAACTTCTGTGATATTTTGACTGAAACTCGAGTGTTTTAAAAAAATTTTTCAAAAAGTCCCCTCTGGATTTACAGAGGCACTTGACAGATCAGTTTCAGTTTGAGTGTCTGGAAAACCAGCAGGAGTTACCTGACAAGAAGAAACACGTAGCTTACTATTCACAGTGCTTTACCCTTAAAACACTGACCTGGTGCTCACCAGCTCCAGTGTGAGGAGGACCAAGTGATGCTTTTGTAGACTCTTCACTGTACTTGACTGCTCTGGACTCATGCAGGAAGTAGTTGAAACCTGTGAATTGACTGTTAAAATACTCTTCAGATGGGAACTGTGGTGGGGTTTTGTGAGGCAGGGGTCATTAAAGAGCAGTGTTGTACCTGCTTCGGCAACCAGGGCTTGTCTCTGTTGTGCCTGCAGTGAGGTCATATCCGTTTTACCCTGAAACTGTTCCTTGATCTGCTTTGCAAAACCAGAAAAGCTAAAGATGGGCTCCCCTTGGTAACCAGGGCACACTGGTGTTTTCATCCACCCTTGCCCTAGAATCTCACTTTCTAACAGCAAGGACTGGGGGTAGAAGCTGTCAGAGTTTCAAATCCTTATCTAAGGCAAGGGGAGACTGGAAGAGTGGGGGATGAAACTATTGTAAATGACTGTGTGCTGGAAAGCCTGATGCAGTGCTTGCAGTTGCACAGAGATGTCTTGATCCCAATAAACCTTCTCTTCCCACAAGCTTTGCATCAGATGTGCTGCTGCACCTGCACCAGCACAAGTCCTCCAGACCCAGGAGTTCAGCTCAGCTCAGGCTGGCTCCCGGAGCTCTGCCCTGCCCCAGGCCTGTGTGCCAGTGTCACTCTGTGCTGGAGTTATGCTGATCTCATATCTGGGAGGTTGGCACTGGGATCCTCTCCTGTGCCAGGAACAAAAAAGAATTGGTCTTGTGAGTTTCTTTGCCAAGGGCTGTTTGATGCTGTGCAGTGACAGGACTGGTGTGTTGTGCAAAAGCAACAACTGCAGAGCACAGGTGCTGAAATGAGTGTGAAGTTCTCCTGCAGCCAAAGGTACAGGCAGAATCCGAGAGCTGCTTGGCTTCAGAAATGGCATTCATAAGTATTTGGAGGGGAGTCAATGCTTGCAAGTGTGTCTTGGAGCTGCTCTGCTCCACCATTTGCACAGGCAGATATTTGTGAGGATGAAATTAGTATGTGATAGAGGTTGTGTGATGTTGAATTATTTTAGGAATTTTAAAATGTTAAGTAAAAATGTATATGGTGTTCATAGTGGAGTCTGTGCCTTTCTTCTGCTGTGTGCTATTTCTAGCTAGTAAACCTCTGATGGAGAATATAGAGATATAATAGAGATATTTAAATAGAATACTTTGAGAAGCTACCCCTTTTTGCATTTTAGGAAATCCAAAAGAATAATTCCGTTCCCTCCAGAAGAAATGCCTGCTTGACTCTGTCACAGGCATGATGAGCAGGTTTGAGTTGTGATCATGTGTACAGTCACCAGTGAACAGAAGGGTAACCTTAAAGTGAACCACTCTGGTGATTTGGAAGGCAAAATGCTCTGCTGGTTTCCCTGTCTTCCCAGAGTACTTAAAAATTCCATAGCAGGAGCGGTTTCAAATGTCAGTGGCTGGATTTGTTTTTTTTCCTTACCTTATTTTTTCCAAATGGATGTCACTGCCACAGGCTTGTTATCTGGAACTGGTGTGCTTTCCTAAGTTGAGTGCAGTTAATAATAGTTTGAATTATTGAGAAACTTAAATACTTTAAACAAGCTGTAATATCTGAAAAACAGTTCTCAGTTCTAGGGAAACATTAGCACAACTCTAAAAATCTGTATGTCTGAGTAAATATTGAGGACTTACTGTAACACAAGCTGTTGTGATTGGCATGCAAAAATTGCAAATTCTCTTCTTAGTTGGCTATTTTTAGTAAAGTTGCAATTTTAGAGTTAGATCTGAAAGCAGTCCAGTGAACAATAAAACCGTGCAGTTCTGCCTTTTGGCATTGCCTGGAGGAACATAAAGATGAAGAATTGCAGCCTCAGACTTCATGGAGCTGGTGAAGTTGGACCTGGGATTCTTGTGCTCTAATGCCCAGCCTCTGGCACTGGCTGACCAGACTGTGCCAAGAAGCAGTTGGAAAGAATAAAAGGAAAAAGAAAACACAAACCCACAGCACCAATCAAAACCAGAGCAAACCAACAATGCACCGACCAAAAAAACCCCAGTAAACCTGGCAGTTAGCAACTGAGATGATAGGATTTATGTGTTACACATATTCAAAACTTGGTAGTGTTTTATTTTTAGTTTGATGCTGATCCCAGTTATGTGATAAAGGTGAGGTGTTGGTTTGTTTTTTTCCCCCACTACAGCATTTTATAAGAGTCTTCTTCCTGCCTCTTGCAACAAAAATCTTCTATTTCTCCTAAGTCTTGAAGGTCTTTTTAAAGCTACTGATTCTGAATGAGGTTTTCTTTTGCTGCTCAGCTCTGTTCCTTATGATCTTCGGTTAGTTCTTGTTCTGGTTAGTCTAAATAAGACCTTTTCTTCACTGAGTTTTTCACCTTGGTGTCTGAATTCTCGTTAATCTGGGCCTATCTACCACCAAAATAAGCTGCTTTGACCTCACCTGCTTCTTGAAGCATCTGAAACACTTCCACAGCTGCTGGTGAAACAGAGCAGGGCATGGATTTATCTGCAGACTTAAGTCATCAGAAAAAAATGTTACTTTTTAAGTATGTTATTTTTTTCAGTGTGATTTGCTCACAAAGGCCAAAGCCAGGAGCTGGAACGTGGTGTGCTGCTCCCAGATCTCTGGGTGGTTTGTAGGATGGTATCCAAGGCTTGCAGTTGTCAACCCCAGAAGGCCAAATGACACTGCATTTTTGCCTGTTCTTGGCATAAGCAAAGAGGGTGAGATTTCTGCTTTTAGTACCTTTTTTTTTTTTTCCCCCAGCTGTCTTTGAAAATCTTCTAGTGTGTATTTTAGAGGCTGAAATTATTCATATAAATTATCAAAGGAGAGGTTAGTAACATACCGGTGAGGTAAAGGTTGCTCTGATTGCTCCTCATAAATTTTGGGCATTAAAATGACTAAGTAGAGATGTAAGATTGAAAATAAGGAGAAACTACTTTCAGTGTTAGAATTGGTTCATAAACAACTTAAATAACTAATGCTTAGTTCTGAATTTTTAACTGCTGAACCTGTAGAGGATAGACATAGTTTGGTAGAATATCTTTGTGTTTGGACTTTAAGGTTGTGGTTTTTTGGTTGTTGGTGATTAGTGTTTCTGCTGGGAAATGGAAGCAGTGCTACATAAGAGCAGTGGTTGTGTTTTGTTTTTTTCTAACAGCATTAGTGGCAGTATTTTGAATTTAGGGAGGATTATTATTTAATCACTTTAAAGTGCTTTGTTGAATTCATTTTGCATATGCTCTGTGTTAGGTACTTGACTCTGTTCTGCAGAATGATCCTTCTGCACATGTGGGGAGGAGAGTGAAGAGTTCTCTGGGGCTGAAGTTCCTGTCCCTGAAATACATGTGTCATTGTATGCATTGCCTTGAATCTTTCAGGAAGGAAAAAAAAAAAAGGAAATTTACAGAAGTAGTTTCTTGTCATCAATGTTGGTGTTTTTGATTCAAGAATCTTGTTTCGAGGATAAGGTAGGGAATGTAGTACATTAACTAATCAGGCCTTTAGAGCTGGGCATAGAATTGGGAAATCTTGCATTTGCTGCCCTTGTTCTCTTAGTGAGAAGTCCCTCAGTTTTGCTCTGCTTTTTTCCAAAGGTACAGCTCTCCTTGGTTTGATCTTTAAAGAGAGCTGCAAGATGAAAAATAGTTTTCTTGGACAGCAAACCAGTGATGATCAGATGCTCCTTGTGCCTTCAGCTTCCCTCGTTGTGCCTGGGGAAATGGTACATATTTTATTTTGCAGGCAGTTTGACCACACTGCAGTGAAATCAAACACAGTGGGAGCTGGAAGCTGAGCAAACATTTTCACAACAGGAAAATAGCAGAATCTCCAAATATCAGTGAAGACTTAATGTTTGTTTTACAAAGGATACTCTTGAATTCATTAAGAGTTCAACTCCAGGCTTGTAGTCTGGGAATAGTGTTTCCTTTGTAAATGTTTTCTTCCCCCCCTCCATGTGCTTTGCAACAACATAACTCGAGTGGTCTTTGCTGGAAAACACTTCTTGAACTCCATCCTGGCTGTTCCCAAAGGCTGCACTTACTAGTGGGTGTTTTCACCAGGTGGAAGGAGCAGTCTCACCGACATCTGCTAGGTCCATGGAATTTGTACAGAATTGTTTTGGTATTTGTTCACTTAATTTGTTTCAAGACAAGCTCTTTTTGTAAGACAAGTCATCTTGTTTGGAGTTTGTTTTACACTAAAAGGTTAATTAACTGTCACTTTTATTCCAAAACAGTGACTCTGTATTTGGATTTCATTTTTACCTGGGCTGAGGGCAGTTGGGGGGGGGTTGTTGTGGCTCAGCTGATGGGATGCTGTGTTTTTTTAAGTTGTGGTTGAGTGTGTGTGTGTGTGTGTGTTGATGGTGTTTTATGGAGAATTATCCAGTTCTTCTGAGCTCCCAGGGCAGTTTAACCATAAAGCTGGACCAGTCCTGCTGAAAGTCTCTTCTTTCTTTGCCCCACTGCAGTTTTCTCTCCCATCTCCCTTGCATTCATCTAAAGCTTGAAGAACTGGTTAAGGGAGCTAAACTCGACCAAGGAGAGTTTTTGTTGTATCTCTTTATGATAATTCCTCATTCTGAAGGGACTCACCCATCTTAGGCTTGTCAACTCAGCAGAGATACTGATTGTCTCATGCCCTCCCTTTCTGCTCTGTTCTTCTGGTTTTTAGGGCTCTAAAGGTGCCTGTCCTGTGACCACAGCCCACAGGGCTGGCAGTGGGACATGGCTGCTTAAAAAAGGGCAGGAAAGTCCTGTCCTCTCAGGATCTTGGCACAGTCAGCAGGTGGCTGCTGGGGAGGAGAACCTGCTTCACCTGCAGGGTGTGCTCAGAGGTTGTCCCAGCACAAGTCAGACTGTCTGAGATGCTCCTCTCCATGTCTGTGTAGCTGGGATTCCTGGTGGAGCAGGGGAATGTCTCTGGTGCCTGGGTGAAAAACTGCTTTGCTTACTGCAGGAATGGTTTGGAGAGTACAGGGTAATAGCAAGGCTGGGAGTTCTGTGAATATCTGGGACCTTCAAGCTTTGCTTGTTTTAGCTGAGGCCCCTTAAATCCTGCACCAATTCCCTGTGAGCTGGTCTTTTCTGAAATAGCTTCCCAACTCTGCAGCAAACCTTTTTAAGAGGAGAGCATGTGAACCACACCTGGTGCTGTTGGTCCAGAGTGCTTGGTAGGACTGACCCATCCACTTACTGTTCCTTTGATCTGTGGGCTTTTTAGCAATAAATTTTTTAAGGCCTCCAAAGAGACACTCTAAACAGTGATTCAGTTCTGTCTGGAGTGTTTGCAGCCACTCCTTTTCTCAATTTATGAGGGAAGAATGAAAGAGGGGTGGGTATATACCAGAAGAAGAAGCAGTGATATTATGACTCTTGTATCTTTGTTTTGCCTTAGTTGTTGCTTTGGCAGCTGTATTTCTGATTTCCAAATTTGACAGTTCCTTCTGACAAAATATTCACATGCTAAATCCAAATACTTCTTTACCTGCATCACCTCCACAGCAGTTTTCATGGTAAGAGATGGGTATTAGAAAACTGGCAGTGGGTGTGTTTTGAGGCTCCCATCATAAGTGTTCCTTTCACATCAGATTGTGCACACGTGGATTAGGTGTGTATGGCATATAAATGATGCAGTGCATCGGTTCATCAGGAACCTAATCTAATTTTTGGTGGGAAGAGAGATAAATGGCAACTTGCAGTTGATTGCAGTTTGTTGCTAGAATAACTAATAAGCTTTTGTGTTTTATGTAACAGGCTGGATGGAAGGAAAACCATGCAACGTTTATGAATGAACTGAAAAACCTTCAGGCTTCAGGACTAACAACACTTGGTCAGGCACTCAGGTCATCGTTTGACTTGTTAAATCTCAATAGATTAGTGTCTGGAATAGACAATTATGGACAGGTAACAAATCTATAGTCTTCTGTCAATAATTTTTCTGTGTTTTTTTGGTGGCTCAAGTTTGGTTTTGTGCTTTTTTTTAAAATGTTGGACAGTTGCATGTTAAAACTTCAACTGGAAACTTTTTATTTTCTTTCTTATTATGGTTACTGAAAACACCCTGGAAAACACTGGCAATTTTTTTCCTATTGGAGATCAAAGCAGCAGAGTATAATTGCCCCAACTGTAGAGGCACAGGAGTTGCAGATCTTGTGTAATTCCATATGGCTCAATGCCTCTTAAAAGAAATTACAGGGTTGTTTTGAAAGTTTGCTTATCTTACTGTTTATTTTATAATGACAAAAATACAAGCCTATAACTGAGTGTTAAGGTTACTCTTGGCATTGCTGTGCTTTTGTCTCTAGGGAAGGAATCCATTCTTTTTGGAGCCATCTATTTTGATTACCATCACAGACGGAAACAAACTGACAAATACGGCTGGAGTTCAAGAGGAGGTAAACTTACATCAAGTTCTTCCAAGTTCTGATCTTGAAAGTTAGTGCTGTGCTGAGATGGAAGTTGTTTTTTTTTCCCTGTTAACAGTAGTTCTGCATCATTGACCTGTTTTATAGAGAACAGAAGTTAATTATCCTGTCCCTGCCCAGCCCCTGAGTTTATAGTCTGCAAGGGTTTTAAGACTAGAACTTCAGATAAATCAGTGAATTGAAGGGAAATGGGGTGTTTTACAGAGAAATAAATGAATTTGGAGATGATGTTTTTTAGCTAGTTTGTCAAATACTGGAAAATATTCTTACATCCTTTTTTCCCAGCTTCATCTTCCGTTGAATTCTCCTCTGCCTGGAAGTGAACTAACCAAAGAACCATTCCGTTGGGATCAAAGGCTCTTTGCTCTGGTGCTGCGTTTGCCAGGAGCTGCATCTGCTGAACCGGAGCAGCTTGGGAGTGTGCCTACTGATGAATCTGCTATCACACAGATGTGTGAGGTTACAGGAGGTAACTGGATGCTCTTCTGCTTTGGCTCACACTTGGCATTGCCTTGAAATATTTCTTTTAATTCAACTTCACCTCTTCCTGTTCCCTCCGTGGGATTTACTCTCAGTGTCCGTGTGAATCTGTGTGGTGCTTTCTTGGTTTCCAGTAGCACAGGAGAACTTTAAAATAAAGCAGTGTTCCTATTTCAGATCTAGATGGGAGAGCATTAATGCACTAGGAGGGATTAGAAAATCTTAGGTTGTCCTAGAGGATGACTTTGCTCAGTCATGAGATTTTATTTTTTCCTTATTTGAGTGTTGAATTGAGCAGGACGAGTATTAATGAGATGTTAATTCTGCTGCAGGGCTAATGAGCTAAATTTAATCTTAAAAGAATTATCTCTGGAGCCTGTTGCTTTATGTTGATCAGATTTTTTTTTTTTTGTTTGAATTGGTGCTTGAAAAAGGTACTGTGTGGGAGAGGGAGGTACGAGTGTGCACAGGAGCTGGTAAGGTTTGGGTAGAGAACAGCCTATAGATTACACAGACTTGGTGAAATCAGGCCTTCTTAAGGGCTTTGGTAAACATGGCCTTGGGCCAGCCTGATACAGCCCTAATGGCCACTTTTAGTAAGGAATAAAATCTCAGCAGATTGTGGAGTTCTGGTGTTTTGGGGGTTTTTTTTCCCTTGGTTGTACTGCGTTTGAGAAATGTTTTGCCTGTCATAGACTTGTACAGTTTGTTGCTATTGCTTTGGGTACAATTGCAAGCCTTGACAGTGTGACTTAAGTAATAAAACATCTTCCTTAATTAATACTACTCAAAACCTGAGTTTCTATTTCCCCATGTAATTTCTCTCTTGCACAGGTCGTTCGTACTGCGTTCGGACACAAAGAATGTTGAATCAGTGTTTAGAATCTTTAGTGCAAAAAGTCCAAAGTGGAGTTGTTATTAACTTTGAAAAGTCAGGACCAGATCCAGCTCCTATTGGAGAAGGTACAGTGACTGAGTTTATTTTTTTTAATGTTTAAGGAGAAACATTTTGGTTGTATGTAAAGGTCCTTAAGTGTCTTTGGTGTCCAGCCAGCTTTTCCCTGCAGTGAACAGGATGTATCAGATGCCTGACAGTCTTTAAAAAAGAGGTTAAGCTATAAAGCTTCTGTGCTTCAGTGATAGTGCTCTGGTATCTCTTTAAATAGCCCAAATCATGATGGATGTCTTGATTACAGCTTTTGAGGAGTTTGTTTACTTATGTTTCGTTTTCTTTTTGTTAAATTTTTACAAGTGTTAGTTTGGTCCTTGCTAAGTTAAATGGTGCCACATGTCTGCACATGTTTGTGTGGTTCATCTACCTGCTGGCTGGATCTCCTGTCACTCTTTTTCCTTTTTTTTTTAAGGGAAGTGAATGTTTACAGGAAGTGGTTCAGTTTGAATTACAATGTTGTCACAACTGTATTTAAAATAATTAAATCTTGCACTAGTGTATTTAAACACTTAAACAATCTCTAGAGCAATCTTAATGCTTAATTTTTCTGAACATTTTCATTCTGCTGATTGATCACAGCACAGTAACTTTCAGTTGAGTGGTTTTAGCTTCAAGTGAAAAACTGTGCAAAGAACAGAGAATTATTTTGTTAACTGTAAGTCAAATGCATGACAGGGAAAAAGGAAAATGCATTCCTAACATGGAGCAGTTCTTCAGATTTGCAGAAATTCATGGCTGAAGGGAAGAGGAGAGAGCTGACCAGTTCATATTCAGGAATCTAGGATGGTCCTGGACTATCAAAACTGTAACAGCTTTTAGCATCACCTGAATATTCCAGCACAGCCAGCTTTATTCCTGCTTTCATTTTGGAATCACCTTTCTCTATATTTGTTCTCTCCTTTGCTTGTTCAAATGTCACTTTATTTGAAGGCTTTCCTGTAAAGCTGTGCAGGACAGCTTGGCAGCAAATTCCCGAGTCTCTGGCCCAAGTGTGTCTCTCTATGTGACAAAAATATGGCTGAAATTTGGGGTTGTTTGCTTTATTTTTGCCCCATTTGACTGGTGATGCACTGTAGGATATGGATGTATAAAAATGTCAAGACTTCCCATCTCTGTGAGAATTGAGAAAGTCCTGAACTAGAGAGAAATACGGTAGGATCACCAAAGCTGTAAAAATCATTGTGTTTATGACACAAAGAAACCAAACTGGTGTGTCGCTGAAACATGGTTTCCATTGTGTTACTATCCAGCTCTCTAAAGCAAGGAAAACTAGTACTGTAAAATATTGTTAAAATTAAGACAGTTGTTTAATTGGGTGATCTCTGCTGTGCTGTTTGCTTTGACAAGCAAACCCCCATTAGGGTACGTTTTGTGCTGCTACAAAATTCCTTGTCCTCAGCATGAAGGGGATCTGTGCTGGTGCACTGCAGGGAACTCTGCTCTTTCCAGTAGTACAGCGAGGTTTAAGTGATCTGTGACTTGTTATCAGTGAAAAATGTGGCAAAAGCTGCTTCTGCAAGGTGCATCCAACTTCTCCATGAAACTTCAGCTTCCACTACTGGCAGCATCAGTCAGTGAGCTTTGCAGCCCGTGTAGACAGACTCTAAGTGCAAATTCTCAGCCTTTTTGGGTGCAGCAGAGCTAAAAGCAGTAGCTTGGTGCTCCCTGTCAGATCTGTGTCAGACACAAAGCTTAAGCAAATGCATTTTCCATAATGTGTGAGTGTGTCTTGCTGCACTCCCTGTCTGATGGCTGAGCCACAGGAGCACAAGGGTGGATTTGGGCAAATGTTACTGTTTCTCAGATGATTCTTTGATTCACCTGGATGTACAGGTAATTTAGCCTCTGAAGCAAAAAGATCTGTCTGTCTGTGGGAAAAAAAGTAATGAAATGCTTTATTGGCTGATAATTCAGAAATCTTGCTTAGCCAGACAAATGCACACATTTAGCTTTTCATCTTCCTTTTGTTTGTTATTTTGCCTTTTTTTTTTTTTTTTTTTTGAATTTTAGATGGACTTGTTGATTCATCCAGGCCCATCAATTCATTTGCTTCTCAGCCGTGGCATAGTTGTCATAAACTCATTTATGTGAGGCCTAACCCCAAAACGGGGGTTCCTGTGGGGCATTGGCCAATCCCAGAGTCTTTCTGGCCTGATCAGAATTCACCAACGCTGGTAAGTAAGAGAAAAAGGGTTCTACAGTAATAATTGAACAGGATACCGCTGTAGTTCTTAGTTTCTCTGTTTAATAATGTGATGTGGCTTTGCTTTAAAAGGTAAAAACTGGTTTTAACACAAAATGTTACAGTATCCACACGAGATGATACCCTGAGGTGCCTCTTGCATCTGGAATGTGTATGTTCAGTTAATTTTATAGGTGATAAAATGTAAGTTATTTCACATACCACAAATCATAGTGAGCTTATTAAATTTTAATCAAAGCTTTATAAAACTCATGTACATGGAAAAAAGGAGTATTTGTATTTGAAAGAAGATCAACCATGTTTTCTCTGCTTAGTATTACTTCATGTGCGGACTCTTCACTAGCAGGAAGAATTAAAACTGAAACAGAAGGGCCACTGCCTTGAGGAAATGAGGAGAGAACAGTATTCATTTCTCCTTTTCTTACTGAAATGATCATACATTTGACATGCCTCGCTAGTCTTTCTAAACATCTCTTTTGTTAGGCATGTTCTGTTCCTGCACTTTGCAAGTGCTCAAGGTACTGTCTGTCCATTCCCCCTTCCCTTGCCTTGTGATTCAAGAGGGGGAAAAAATAAAAAGACTTGTAGGGAGTATCTTGATATTCTTTGTGAATTGAGTGTAGTTTCACATCTAATTCTGTGAACATCAAACTGGGAGGCAGAGTTGAAGTTTTCTTTAAACCTGTTTGTGTCATTATAGCTTGATTGACATCAAGGCTTTCAAATATCAAGATAAATAGTGGAATATTAACCATGTTTTTCTCTTGGTGGGAAGAATGTGTGTATCAATATGTGAGCTTTTTTCAGTTAGAGAAATACTTAGTTAATCCATATTGTGGGAGCTTGTATTCTGTTTTCTTTGAAAGAAAACTGGAAGCTTTGAGAGTTTAAGGTACATAGGATGGTAAAATGATAACTGAAACACTTTTCTCCCTTCCTTTCAGCCTCCACGCACAGCTCACCCCGTGGTGAGGTTCTCCTGTGTGGATTGTGAGCCCATGGTAATAGACAAACTTCCTTTTGACAAGTATGAGCTTGAGCCTTCACCCCTCACACAATACATCCTGGAACGAAAGTCTCCCCATACCTGCTGGCAGGTACTTGCCCTTCATTTGATTCTAGAAATGCAATGGGTAACCCAAGGTATTTCAGTCTTTGTAAGCCTGGAGAATTGGGGGCTGGTTACAGGCTCTGCAGCTGATGAGAAGAGACATGTCAAGGTTTCACTCACCTCCTTTCTAAGAGAATTTCAGGGATCAGAATGAGTGTTTCCTCCACAGGCTTTGTACTCTCATTTCATTCACTTTCTAGGTCCACCTCATTTTGCTAAGAAATGTGTCCCCCAAGTTCCATTTTTGGCTAAATTGCAATTCTCTGTAGGCTTTAATTTGCTTACAGGGAAAACCAGCACTAGTTTCCATCATGTTACCTCATCAACAGCTCCTAGTAATTTTCATTAGATGGTTGAAGCTGCCAGTGGGAATTGAATGGATCCTGTTGACTAGATTTGACCTGTTGACTAGAATTGATCCTGTTGACAAGATTGGCTCTGGAGAGGTCAAAGTTCTGTTGCTGAAATCCTTTGTCACTTGCTCCTTTTGTAGGTTTTTTTGAGTTTCTGTGACCTCTATAAAATAAGGCTTGCAACTCCCTTCTCAGTGGTGTTCTTGTAAATAATAGCTTAACGTGTACAGCAGCAGTTTTAGTATAATATTTTAGCTGAAAAGATGGGTTTGGAGATGTCTTTGATGTCTTTGTTTCCCTCATAAATAGAACAATTTAACTGAAAATACATCACATATACTCAGAAGAAAAATTCAAGTTCCTTTTAGTAAACTAATTTTAAAAATGCCCTTTAAACATTCATTGTTTGCCTGAGTTACTAAAATTACTGGTTTTCAAAAACTACTTTTTTAATCCCAGCTACACAGCAGACCTGTACAAGTTAGAGAAATAGGCTCATTGTCATAGAAACCACGTAACAAACCCAGTTCCTTATGCCCTGGAAAAACAGAGGAAAGATATTTGCTATTTACTGCAAGGTTTATTTTTTTTTCTAGGAAAACTATTTTTGCCTTAGATGGGGTTATTTTGCCTGTCTCAGTTAAGAACGTGTACCATCTTTCCCCTGTTGAAATAGTTGTTTACATGCATTGCTTTTCAGGGTTAGTACCCTCATGTATGTGCATTTAAAAAAATAAAATCAATCTTAATAACGTTGGCACTGGGCATAATTAAGACATTTCTTGAGTATTTGTTTGTTTTGCTTAATTTCTATGCTTAAAAAAGTTAGATTTCTTCTATCAGTGTGGTAAATTTTACTTAATGCTGTTTTATCAGTCAGACTGATGTCAAATAGCTTTTAACATTCTTTCAACAGCTGTCCCCTCACCTATTTTAAATAATTTCCAAACCCCTTCAGGGCTTTACTTCACAGTAGTTTCACTGAAGCAGTAAAGATGATTCTGTGAAGAGCATTTCTAGACTGACTGAGGGTACACCGAATGTTGCATGACTCAGTTCTGTGAATGGGGAATGTAAGTGACTCCTCACCCTGAGGTGTGCAACCTCAGACTTGGCTGTTCTTGATAGTTTGCTGTCTTGATGCAATTGGATTCAGATTGATTTGACTTTTTAAAATGCCCCATGCTTAATATTCTTCATGTTGTTCTGATACAATGATCTCTCTTATTCTTTGTCAGGTATTTGTGAGTAGCAGTGGAAAATACAGTGAACTTGGCCACCCTTTTGGGTATTTAAAAGCAAGCACTACTTTAACCTGTGTAAACCTCTTTGTGATGCCTTACAACTACCCTGTGTTGCTTCCATTGTTGGGTAGGTAACAAATTTGCCTTGGACTGCCAATGCAGCTGCTTCAGACTAAAAGCAAAACAATAATGGTTGGTGTTCTGCCTTAGTTTGAGACATTATAAAATAATGGAGATCAGAGAGTAGAGAATGTTGCAAACTCTTTTAACATAATTTGGGAGGAGAGGATTTTCATACCCCCTCTCCCTTTTTTTCTCTCCAGCAGAGGAGGAGAGCTACCTGCTTCCAGTGCATGTTTGATGCTGTTCACCTCCTAGACACGTAGCCTCTTCCTTAACCTGGAGTAAGCTTCAACCTCCATTCTTTTCCCTCATTTAGGGTGTGGTGTATCCAGGTTTTGCAGTTGCTCTTGTAGCAGCTTATTTTTTACTGGAAGATCAGTGTTTGCCAGGGGTGTTGGGAAGAGGGAATTCCCTAATGCAGTTTAGAGCAGCAGGAAGGAATTGAGCAGTGAAACAGCCTGCATTTCTTCCCTGCCCTAAGGACCAGGGTTGTTTTTTTTTCACTCCCACAATGACATTACTTCTTAAGGACACGAAAAGATGGTGTGTGAGTAACTGCCACAGTCAGTGTGGCTCTTGGAGATCTGGCATAAAGGTAGTGGCAGAGAGGAGTTTCCAGGTGCCACCAACGCTTTTAGTTGTTGCAGATGCTGTAAAGCTTTTTTTGTTCCAGTTTTTGTGTGTTTAGTGATACAAAATAACTGATCAAGAGAATTAACATTAAATCTTACTGTCTTACACAGGATTTTTCTGTTCATTTCTAGGAAAAAACCAAACCCAAACCAGAACACAATTCAGGAATGTTTTTTCATTAGCCTGGTCGTAACAAAAAAAAAGAAGAAATTTGGTTTTGCTGATAATGTGTCTCTTTCAGTTATCCATGTAGCCTGATCATTGTCCCAGTGTGCAAGGATCCATCTAGACTAAATCAGGGTTTCTGTGAGTTTGTGGCTCGTGAAATACCGCAGCAGATCTGTCTGAAAAGCCGTCGCTGGTCCTAAATTAATTTGTCTGCTCATTTTGATGTTGATGTTTGCAGTTCTGCTGTGTCTTCCCTGGCAGCTCTTGTCTTCCCCCTGCCTTTTTTTGCAGGGGTGTAAAGCTCTTCCTACTCTTTGGGGAAAGGCACTTCTCAGTGTGTGTAAAGCTATTCTGCAGTTTACTCACCTGCTAATCCCATATCTTAAATTTCTGAGGGCTGTTTAAAGGAAAGTGCAGAGCTTCTACATTGGCAGAGTTGTAAAGTGGATGTTTTCATTGGAGCACAAATCTGTGCATTCCGTATTAACACAAACACAGTTACCTTCAGACCTCCTCCCAGGACTTTGCTTATCCTTGATCTCTAAGGCATGGTGGAATTAAGTTCAGTGGAATATACATACAACACAAAAGGAGATCTGGGCCCTTTCCTACTCAGCAGTACAGAAAATGACTGAGACCATGAGAGCATACCTGGTAAATTATTTGCAGATGTTTTTAAGAATACTGACTCTGGGTTTGTCCCTGTAGGTAGGTAGAGGTTGTTTCTGTTTTTAAACACCTCCTGTGACTTTTCTTAATACATACCAATAGAGGATACTGATGATTCAGCAGAGGACTGATTTGAGTGTGTAAACCCAATTTTTCATTACTTTCACCCTGATTAAAAAGGATCTGAGAACTCCCAAGACCAGGAAAAGTCTGCTCCATTCAGCCACTATCAGCCATATTGGCACATCAGTTTCTAGTGGCTCCTGCCCTACTGATAGAATGTTGTGTTGAAGAACTGGGACTGAGCTTGGGATTATGCTGTGGATAATCTCTCCCTGTTCTTTCTCTGACTCTGTCAAAGACAAAACCACTTTACAACTGTGCATTTGTGCTGTTTTATGGAGTGACATGTGTGTTCAACTTTATAAACGGATAGTAAGATGCTTAAGAAATTTTTCCTTTAATTTTTGTTTCCCTCCTGCATTTTTGAGCAGGGGAAGTTTTAATTCTGTTTTTGAAAAATAGTGTAAGAGAAGGCCCTAACAAGACAGGTAAGATAGGTGGGGATGAGGAAGCTGCTGGTGATACTTCAGCAAACTGAAGCAAGTTATAGTGATCTGTGACTGAAGGAGGTAAATTGTACCACATCCTGTAGGTTTGGTGCTTCTGTCTTGGTTTCTGGATTTGGGAATGCTGCAGGCTCTCCTGGCTTTTAACTTAGAGGGACTGCTTTTAGAATTTGAAGCTTTTTAAGGGAAGGATCTAATTAGTAGGACTTGATAAAACAGTGAAACTGCACAGTCTGTGTTTCGTGCACTACATTTAATTGGTTGTCTGACAAAAATGCTGGTCTCCAGTCCATTTCCAGCAGTGACAACAGACCATGTGGGATGTGCTGCTGCAGCGAGCAGCTCTGTTCTGCTCTCCTGAGGCTGGGGAGGAGTCACGAGCAGCTTGGTGGTGGTTTGCTCCCAGAAGTGAGGAGATGAGGTGCAGTTCTTTGTGTGCAGTGTGAGGCACCTTCTGAAGGCAGAACTTCTCATGGGGAGATGCTCATGGGCTTGGATGGCGAGGGCTTGGCCCACAGATTACAGAAATTCCTCTTGAAGGATTGTTGCCTGTGACTGGTACTAGCAAAGCTGTTGTACTTCAGGTACTGTTCTGTTTGAAAACAATTGTACAGCCAAGTTGATGAAGTAGAAATTGAACAAGAGGTTAGAGAGCTAAGCGAAGAGGAAGTGTATTTCTGAATGCTCCTGCCTTGCCTCAGATGTTTCCTTGTCTGCTTTTAGCTGCACTGGTGGGAGTGCAGGCACTGCTGGGCAATGGGAGTGACTCTTCTTTGGGATTGTCAGCAGAAGCAGCAGTTAAACAGCCATTATGAAAACACCATGAGAAGGTGGTTAATAACCCTTTCTCTGTGGGTCTAAATATGCAGGAGAATGAGCATTTAGAAAATGTCTGCCCACAAAGGACTGGAACATGGGCAGTTTCCTTTGATGCTTTTACAGGCTCTGTGGGAGAACCTGCAAGTCATGATTTTATATTTTTGAAACGAAGGGCTGTGTTTCTCCCCAGTGTGAGCAGAACGTGCTGTGGCACTGGGAGGGAGAGCCAGACAATTTGTACCAGTGGAGAAAGAGTGCCACCATACCTTTCTTAATGTTGGGTGCTGTTTTCCATTGCAGTGCTTTATTTTTAGCTGGGTGGTTTGCAGGGAAGGACAGTGCTTTCTGGGAATGTAAAATTGTGACTCTCTGCTGCTTACAACAGAGGAGGATATCTATTAGTGCATAATTAGGAGAATTACTGGAGTCTGAACAGGGTATGATGGTGTACTTGCTCAGGTGGAATTAAATGTGAGTGGTGATTTTAAAAAAGGGCTAAGTTTTCTTTGGGTTGCAGGGTATATAAACTGTTTCTGTAATTTAGGCTTCAGATGAACTCTTCTCCCTCATGTTCTTTTTTTAATTGTTCACTGCTCTTAAAGGTGCATCCAGCCCCCTTCAGTGCTGGGTATTAAAGGTCTGTATTGCTGTCCTGTTTGTCGCAATTCAGCTGTTTTGCACATTAATTTGAAGTGGATAAAGACTTTGCAACACAGTTTTCAGTTTACTGGTCTATCTGTGATTTTACCTGATCTCTTGAGCTGTTGTATCTTGTGGCCCTTTCCTAGTGGTTTTTAATACCATGTTTCTGATTATCCAGTGCTTTAGCTCCCTTTGAGTTCAGAAATCAAAAATCCTGCATTAAGTGGCCTCCACAGAAGGTACTAATAGATTGGAATAAAACTAAATTACATAAAAGCTTTTTCAATACCTAATAATTGTTATCTGCAAAAGTTTGGGGTTTAATCTATGCAAGACTTAATTTACTGAGTTACTCTTAGTTTGCTTATTTATATAAATGATTGTGTGCAGCCCTGGGCACAGGGGGAAAGTACCTTCCAAGTGCCTGTGTTGCAGTCTGCTGACAGTGTGTGTCTCAGACTCTCGAGGTAGAGGCAGGTAAGATGTTGATGGTGATGTTTTCTTTGAAACTCTTGGCTGTGCTTTCACCACCGTGGCTGTCACCTTTTCAGAGTAGGAGTTTGTGCTGTGGGGAGCCTCCTTTAAAATAGACAACTCTATGCTGCAGCTCTGTGTAGATTGGAGAGCAGCTTCCTTGGGTAGCAGGGAACAGGGGGGTGCTTTTGTGTTTGAGTACAGCTGTGCTGTGCATGGAGAGCCTCAGGAGCAGTGCCTGTGCAGTTACTGGTACAACCTCACAGTGCAGGAAGTGAGACAGTAATAAAGTGCTGATAAGAGGGTTAAGGTTCAAGCTGTACTCACAATCAACTCATAGGCTATAAAATAATTAGGACATACTATAGTACTGAACATGTTACATGCTAATTTTTCTTTTATTTTGAATTTTGAGAGAAGGATGTAGTTCAACTTGCATTTTGTTGTAATGGGCCTGTAAGGTGAGAATGGATGTTAATTTATATTTGCCATATGTCATGATATCATCACAGGTTCTTTTGTTTCTTAGTGCTAAGCTTGTGGTATGTTGAGACTTTAAATGGAATTCTTATTTGTCCTCTCAAACTCCACCTCACTTCCTTCACATCAGGGAAGTACAATTAACATCTGTAGTGTGGTTTTTACATGTGATCCAGAATTCATTTAGATTGGAAAATACCCATAAGAGAGTGTGGTTTGATTATGAGAATTTGAAAAATAGTACTATAACATCTGTTTGATTTCAAGAGAATACTATGCAAGTCAAGTTTTCTTCTCCGAGTATGTCATCCTGAAAGGTCAATCTGGAGAAAACAGCTCCCTTGCTGCATCTGTCTTTTGCACACTTTCTTCTGTGCATCTCAATGTCTCCTGCAGCTCTCCCCAGTTAATTTTTGGACATCCCTTTCTCTAGTCCTGCATATCCTTCCATTAGCCTCACTTTGCCAGAAGTGAGGAAGAAGAAACTTTATTTCAGTTGGTAATTCATAATTTCAAATGGTAAATTGCAGGATAACTGTGTTTTGTTTTGATTTTTAGAGATCACTGTTGCAGTTCTTAGTGTGCACAGCGAGTAGGTGGTCAGTGATTCCCAAATGGCACCATGCACCTCTAGTGTGAGCAAGGTCTTCCTAAAACAGTATCCAGAGGAAATAAGTGTCTGGTTGCCTTTCTCTTAAAGGGAAGCCCTTTTTGTAGCTAATTACTCTCTTGTCTATACTGTGGGAGACTTTGCTGCCCTGGCATGAAGCAGGTGCTGTGACTGGAGGAAACCCCTTCTCTGTCAGGGCACCACTGCTGCTGTTGGCAGCAGAGTGCAGAGGGATTCCTTGATTCGATTTGTTTTTTCTTCTTCCTTTCCCTTTGATGCCAAACAATACTTTTTACTGGAGACCAAAATTCATCCTACAGGTTGAACAGAATGGCAATGGAAATTGAACCAAGTTAATGTTGTTTGGTTTAATCAGATACAGGGACTTCCTGATGATGCAAGAGAGAGGCAAGGGAGGTGAAACTCTTAACAGGTGGATCTGTTGCACCTTCCATGCTGCTGGTAGTTGTGTGCAATGTTTAAGTGTGATGTATCTTGTAAGTTTGCTTATAATGGGGACTTGCTCTGGATTGCTAGGGTGGGGATTCCCAATCCTTCACACCTAAGGTTAAGAGCAGTTTTTGTGGGGAAGCCCCATTGGGAGATGGGTGGAGGGAGAGAAAAAAGGGGGGAAAACCTGGCACGTGCAATATTGGACAAAGCTAATGGTCTGGGACTGCAAAAATGACACCTCCTTCTGTTGTTTTCCTTGTTGCAGATGACTTGTTTAAGGTTCACAAACTTAAGCCAAATCTGAAGTGGCGACAGGCTTTTGACAACTACTTAAAAACAATGCCTCCTTACTACTTACTGGTATGTTCCTCTTCTCATTTCATCCTCCTGGGTATAATGGCTGGTGTGACCAGGGTCCTGTGCATCATACCTCTTCCTAGTAAAGTTTTTTACATGATTATGGTGACATTTTAGGTAGTAAACGTTTTGCTTTGCAGAGGTATGTAGATTAGGTCAAACATTTTTAAGAAATACATAAATTTGTAGAAATTGTTGAGTAATAGTAACTTTAGAGAAATTGAATGTGTTTTCTGTTCATTAAGTTTCAAATGAGCTTGGATCAAAAGTACTTCAGATTGCTCAGAGAAACCAAATTTGGCATGATTTTTGTAACTTGATGAGGAAAATGCAGATTAGTTTGTTTATTAATGGGGGTAAAGTGGTAGAACTTGGGAAGCTGGGCCAAACAAGGGGTGGGGGGAGGCACTGTGTCACCTTTTACGTGTAGCTTGGACAATGCACCTCAATATGGACTTGCATCATCCCGGCTATTCTGGACCTGAGCCTTTGAGTGGAAATTGCCAGTGGCACCACAGTGTGTGTGGTGTCTTGGTGATGTGGCATAACGTCCATTGTGAGCTAGTTAGACACCAAACTCATGTCACATGTTGTCTGAATAGACTTGAATTTTAGTGGCCAAAAGTGGAAAAGCTAGAGCACTAATCTACGTGCCTTAGCTTCCTATAATTGAGCTTATAAATTTCTTTTTTAAATACTTATTCTCTTACTATTGTGTATTTTGTTTTCCTTATAGCCATTAAAGAAAGCCCTAAGGATGATGGGAGCTCCAAATCTGATATCAGATAATTTAGATTGTGGACTTAGTTACAGTGTTATCTCTTACCTTAAAAAACTCAGCCAACAGGTAGTATTGATAAAACCTTTGCAATTAGAAGTGCGTTGATTATTTAGTTTGTGGTAATCTCATTATAAAGCAGTTAATCCCTGTGGGAGTTCATATGGGTGTGCAGCATATAATTTAATTGAAGATTGGTGAGCATTTCCACTGCAAATATGGATTAATTCAGTGGTGTTCTGTAGCCAGTGATTGTGCCTTCTGTAAGTGGTGGAGGGGAGTGCAAAGGAGACCTTCAGCTGTACTTCAAGTATCTGCTGGACTTCAAACTCCAGAGATAATCACTAACTGGATTTTTGGCTGCTCTTGCCACTGTTTTTCACAGCTGAAGTCAGAGGCCTGTTTCTCAGCCTTTTCTTTATTCCCCCCCCCCCCAAAAAAAAAAAGTGGGTTTTTTTGTCCATGGAGAATAAAATCATAGCTCAGTCTTTATATCTGAGCTTTCTGTCTCCACCAGGTCAAATCCATTCTGTGTAAGTGTGACCTAGTGGCAAATAGTCTTTTTCTCAAAACTACCATTCCAGGTGTAACTGCCTGGAAACCTCCTCAGCACGAGGGGCTCTTAAAACAGTTTTTTAATTCCTAGAGGTCAATGGGGAACCAGGGCAGCCTTTAAAATGACAAAGTGAAAATCCTCCACCTTAAAGAATGCACAAAATAAATACATCCCAGAGCCTCTGAGTGACTGAGCATCTACTAGACACAAAACTACTGTGGTATTTTGGTAACTTAATGCTATGCAAATTCATATTATTTATCTGTACTGTGGAGTTGGAATGACTCGATGGCTGCTGTGGCTTTCACAGGCATTCTCAGCACATGGAACAGTTTGAATGTGTTGGATGCATTATAAGCTCCTGTGTAGGGACAGGCAATTCCAGAATTCTGCTGTGCTCCTGCTGTCCTTAAATTCAGAGTTTCCCACAGATAATGAAGCAAATGCTGCAGAGGAGGAGATCTGGGGGAAGTGGGTTTTGGGTTGTTGGTTGGTTGGTTGGGGTTTTTTTCTGGAGGTATTGCAAGTGGGTAAAAATAAAAAAATCTTACTTTGAATACGGTTAGATCTTAATACAGTAAAATTCTCTGTAGCTATGATAAGAAACCTGTGCTAATTGGAGAAGTGATATGTTTTTAGAAACTTACAAATAAAATTTCTTATAAAACTTTCCTCTGTTACATTGCTGCAATACAGGGCAACCCTTAGTTCATAGGTTGTTTCAAAAATAAACTGAGATTACATTACTGTATCTGAATAATACTGTTGTTTTAGATGCAGCTTTACTGTAACTTAAGGCACCCTACTACCTTCCATTATGTTTATCCTTTCCCTTTCAAGATGGTTCTTCAGGGACACAGAAGAGTCACAGACTTGCAGCAAAGCCAGGGATATTCACAGGCCTCCTACTGGCATATAAAGTCAGATACACTGGCTAAATATTTTTCCATATGCAAATGCATTAAGATTTCTTTATGCTTGAGATCTAATCTATGTAATCCAATATATCCCTGGGTAGGTAGTTTGGAACTAAATGTAATGGTTTTAATAAATAGTTGTATTCTGTTAATGTGCTGTGTGTTTTGTAGTGGAAATGTGCAATGCCTGCTGATTCTTTAACTCATGGTGTGATTCCATTCTAGACTAAAATAGAATCGGAACGGATAATAGGTTCAGTGGGTAAGAAAGTTCCACAAGAAATTGGAATAAAAGTGAAAAATCACTCCAGTGGCCTCTCCTTGGTACACAGTAGGGATTTTAAGCAACTGCTGCAAGGGATCACTGGGGAATCTCCACTGAGGCTGTCGGAAATGAATGTTAAAGAGTTTGCTGGCTTCCACATAGGACTTTTAAACAAGGTAAGCAGCACAGTGATCTTGCATGACTTCAGTAGTTAGTCTTACCTATTTTAAAAGGGTACCTTTATGGACTTGGTGTAGAAGGAAGTGCTTCCACTTCACTGTGAAAAGTGCAGTGTAGGCATAAATAGGGAGAAGAATAAATGAAATTTTTTGTACTTCATTTTGGGACTTTGTTTGAATATCCCATGATAGTAAACAAAGATTACTGTGGTTTTAGTGCCGGTCTTTGCAAAAGACAGCTAATGTTGTTCATCCAGAAATTAACTGCTTAGTCTTAATGGAGCTGAAAGCACCAGTGCTGAGTAAGGTCTTGTTGAAAAGACAGCCACTGAGATTGCTGCAACCAGTTATGAAGCTCTGAAGTTACTTAAGGACATTTTTTCATAGTTAACATTATTACAGTTCATAGTAGAATTTCTCCATGCATGAGAACTGATGGATTAACTGGAAGTTACCTGTTTTGTTACAAAACTAGGATTTGAAGCCACAGGCATTCAGAAATGCTTATGATATTCCTCGTCGCAGTCTTCTAGACCAGCTAACTAGAATGAGAACCAATCTTCTGAAAACACACAGGCTTATCTTGGGGCAGGATGAAGGTAAGGAGGAACTTAACAGTTCTTAAATAATAGTTTGGAGAGAGTACAGTTCTTTTTTTTTTTGTTACCTCCTTTAAGTTGTGCTTTTTGTCTTTGTGGGAGCAGAAGTGGCCGTTGCAGCTCTTGCTGAGTCAGACAATGTCCTTCTCTTTACTCTGAAGGGGAAAGAAGGAAATTCTTGCCTTCTGTAATGCCAGATGTCATGCTTGGTTTGAATTTTAAAAATAAGTTTCATGGGAGAGCTTTCCCATTCACCAAGGTTCAGTAAACATGTTCTATGTAGCAATGGGGGCTTAAAGCACAGAGGGGCTTGCTTTGCTGGTGGTCTGAAGATGCAGTTGTCAGCATAAGAGATCAAATTTGCTGATCTTTCATTCTTCTTCTGTCCATTAAGATCAGCTCTTGCCAGCCTTGTTTCCACAATTGTAGTCTTCAGCTCTTCCTCTGTAGTAAAAAAGAGTAATTTCTAGTTCTTAAATGATAACATTTGCCATTGAAGTGTGTGAAGTTGGTATGTTCTTATTTTTAAGGCTGGCTACATTAAGAGCTCTTGTTCTGTTGCAGACTGCCTTCATAGTGTTCCTGTTGCTCAAATGGGAAACTACCAGGAGTACCTGAAAATGATGCCTTCACCTCTTCGGGAAATCGACCCGGATCAACCAAAAAGACTTCATACGTTTGGCAATCCTTTCAAACAGGATAAGAAGGTAGGAGGGGTCATGCTGTCTGCTCTGTGTTTGTATTTCAAATGGCTCGAAATAATCTGAGTCGAATTTCTCTCTCACAAGTACAGTGTATGGCTGAACCTGTGCAGCCTTTTGTCCTGTGTGGAACGGAGGGATGTCTTTGTCTTCCACATGTCCAAGGGAAACATGCACAGAATCATGCTGGTTAACAGAGTGCCACTGGGCTGTCTCTGGTTACGTTGTTCTGAGAGCTCTCAAGTGTTCTGAAAGCCACTTGAATTTGAGCACTGAGGGTTGATGAAACCATCCCTGTCCTGTACTGGTACCTAAACTGCTGTTTTCTTCTCAGGGTATGATGATCGACGAAGCCGATGAATTTGTTGCTGGGCCTCAGAACAAGGTCAAGCGTCCTGGAGAGCCCAACACTCCAGCATCACTGAAGAGGAGGAGGAGCATGTCACCACTGCTGAGACGGCCACAGTCCCCACCTGTTGTCACCAACCACGTGGGTGGGAAAGGGCCACCAGCTGCCCCTGGGTCCCCCTCCTACCTGAACCTCAAAGGTGTCCCAGGAAATAAAGGTATCTTGAGCTGTAGTGCAGCACCTTGTGTGGTGGGAATATCTGGGGAGGAAGGTTATGCATTAGTAAGATACATGTTTTTCATTTGTAGATGCCAATAACAGTGTAGTCCAAGATGGCAACGGAGAGAAGAAAGCAGAGAATTGTCAATCACTGGAAAAGCAAATTGATGGCTTGTCTGTGCAAATGGCTCCTGCTCTTCCAGCTGCTGTGGGGGAGGATGAAATGTTACCCAACGACTTAGACTCTCTACCTGTTGAATTCAATTGCTTGAGTGAAGATGGGTTGGATCACAAACCTGGTTCCAACGCACTTGTTCGAGGGCCTCTAAATTACAGTGTGAGTGGAGATGACCAAAAACGGGCTGTGGAGTCCACTTCTGATTCTGTGCCAAATTCCTTTAAGATAACACCTACCATGTTGGAGGGGAGCAATGCTGACATCAAAATTAAAGTGATGAAAGAGGTTCGCAAACCTGGAAGAAGTAAGTTGTTTGGGTTTGTTTATTTTATTGATGTATTTATTATATGTGGTGCTAGAGCGAAGACTTCTCCTTGAAGTAAGGAACTATTTTCAAATTAGACTCAGCTTTAGATCTTGAGTGTCTTCTGGTTGCCTGTAGTAGGGGGGCAAAAAAGGAGGAAATGCTGGGCAAGTGAGTTGAGGTTTAGATTTGTTTGGGAAGTTGAGTGCCAAGGCACCCTGATTCCCCTTAAACACAGTTGAGCTGGTTTAAGAGATGCCCTGCGAAAGTACCTTTCAGAGGGTTTGTGTTTGTTATCAATGATGTAAAGACTGCCTGACACTGCACTGCTCCTGATGTATCTGTAGTGTGCTTGTGGTTCTGTGTCCATCAAAACGTCTTTGCAGAGCAAAGGCATATGTCTCTGTAAGGATGCATAAGGAGTATGTTTGAAAGGGAATATTAACAGCTAATAGCAAAGTTAAGCTTTTTGATTTTGCAAGGCTAATTAGTGGTGGAATGTTGTTGCAAACTCTTAGGACTCATAAAGACTAAAAATGACTTTCCTTTTTTCTGTAAGATTTGGTAACCCCTCAAAAGCTAAAATATTGTGGGGAAAAGTAACTTGCTACCTCAGCTCTTATTACATGTTTTAGCTGTACTTCTAGACAGGATCAAAACCAAAACACTAACCTGAAACTCCCAGCTAATATCTGTGCTGTAGGATTTGTCATAGGAACATACTTTCCATTTTTTTATTAGATGGCAGCTGTCCCTAATGTGATCTGTGTCTGAGTGACTCATTTCTACAAACTAAACTACTGAATTTTTGTAATGCACTGTCAAGCGCCAGTAATTAGTATAATAGAGTGTTCTTACCTCTTCTGTTTTTCTGATCTTATGTTGCTTGTGGCACACTGAGGCTGTTGAGAGATTAAGCCTTTTTTATGCTGCATCTGTATTTTCGAGCAATTTTAACACTTCCTACTTGTGGATGTCTCTGCTTTCTGTTTTGGAAATTGGGCTCATCTAATTGTATGTGAAATTCATGTCCAGTAAACGGTGATGTAGAGTAAAACAGTGCTATTGTTCATTGTGAGTCACTTGTCTTGCTGCAGAGTTCAGGCAGTCATCAGAGGAGCTAAATAGTAGTGAGTTAACTGTGTACATCTGTTCACAGTTGTGACCATTTATGTTCTCTGACTGCTGCATCACTCTGAGCAGGCTCTTGGTCACAGCACCATAAATATCTTCATATACTGGATTCAACTGTGGAAATACTGATAGAACAGTGGTTTTTAACTTGTTTCCAATTTAGTGTGTCCAGTTTATTCTTTTGCAATGGATATACCTTGTATCAGTGGGATAGTGATGATGTGCTCACACTCAGGATTGATGATTTGTCCTTCTGGAGACCTGATCCTGACCTCTGCTTACAGAAGCAACAGTTTTGGCCGAATCAGGGCTTGGTGGCCCTGTGCATGTTAGCTGTGGTCATGGGGATGGGAGGCTTCTCTACCTAGCCTGCATTTTCTAAGGATAAATGTTCCTAGCTGCTGCTCTTAAAACCTTATTCTTCAGAGCCACACTTGAATTGCCTGATCATCAGTATCCCTTCAAATTACTCTTGTCTCCTGTGTTCTGCTCATAAAGCTTTTCTGCCTTACCTGCTTTATCACACACACATGCATGTGAAACTGAGTTTTGGTTTTCCTGTTGGCTGTTAAGCTTTAGTGAAATTGCATTTGCAACGTTCATTTTTAATACATGGTTGGACTTCTATCTCTTTTTAGATTATGAAAAAATATTCTCCCTTCTCGAGGAGGTGCAAGGACCTATGGAAATTCAGAAGTATTTCATTGAATTTGCTATCAAGGAAGCAGCAAGGTTTGTATAAATATAAGTGACTCAGAGTCAATAAATGTTCATTTAGATCATGGTAGTAAATCATAAACTTTTTCAGTACTATTATTTTCTATCTCCTATTTTGACATATTCATTACAGTTGCTTTAGTGGTCAAAATATCATTAACATTTTTGTGGAGTAAATGGTCTTAAAGTTTAAATGTGAATTAGAAAGATGGATCATTATTGAAGACCAGCCCAAAGTTTGGGTGGGTTGGGGAAGGGTGACTGTATTAAATTTTCTAGCTGTTCCTAATGCCAGAAATAAAAGAAAGCTCCTCCATACTGGGAACAGAGAGCCTCTGGTAATATGATTTGTCATGGCTGAATAGCCTTGGGTTGTTCAACTGTATTTTTGGCAGAAAAAACTAAAATTGCTTTCCCTCTTTTCTGTGTAGGTTTAAAAAACGGGTCTTAATACAACACTTAGAGAGAATACTAGAGGAACTAGATTTCACCAGCCCACCCAACAGAGTTAATCATGTCAACAGTAGATAATGATGTACCAGCCAGACGAATGCGGACCAGGAATGAGTTTGCTGTGCCACAGAAGAGTGGAAGAGGATGTAGCTGCTGCCCTCACCATCTTGGCAGTCAAGTGATTTTCCTGTCACAGTCTGAGAAGAAGCAGTGGAGCTTTAACTTTAAGAACCTGATTCGGCAGAAGCTGGGCTATAACCTTAAGGATTTGCTATGAAAGGTGTGGCTTTTTCCTGTGGAGGGTGCTGTTTGCTCAGCAGGCGGAAGAAAATAACCATTGCTGCCCCTCCTGCAGGTGATGAGAATTTACTCATTTGAACGCTGTCATTAGACATTTACGTGCTATAGGCAGCAGGTTGCACTAAAATGGGGCACTGTCAAATGCACACACTGTCTGCATCGTGGAGAGAGCCCGTGTGTTCCCAAAAAAACCCTCCCAGAAACACCTGCACTGGTAAAATTGCATGTTGCCACCACAGAGACAAGGGTCTTGTTCCCAAGAACTGCTAGCCATGCCTTTAAACTTGAGATTCAGTGTAGATTGAGAGTAAAGAAACTGCTATTGTGTTAATGAAAGCTAAAGACAGCCCTGTGACTGTTACCACCTGATGGTCACTAAACAATCTACCTCAGACTCTCTTCTGTTTTGTCTGCAGACATTATGAAAGTGCACCTGAGGCTTCCCAGGTCCCCGACTTCAGTTCTCTTTCATCCTGTGAGGAGGACGGAGACTCTTCAGGTGGCCTTGGCACACGCTGTGCTTTGGAAGCACTAAAAGGAAAACGCTTTTAAAAACGTGTATTTTAATGTTCATACAAAAGAGATTATTTTGAACAGTATTGTTACCAGATCACTAATTTGATATTTTAACTGTATAAATTTTTTGGAACATATGTATATATAAAATAAACCATTTTATTAATTTTTAAGAAGTGCTAATCTGAGGAGTCTGTAGCGGGCAGCACTGAGTTCCTCCAACTGTCTGTTACCAACAGACTGATGACATTTTTGTAAAACCAGCTGAACCTGGTCTTGCACACCCTCAAACACAGCCTGTGGTGATAGTTGCTGATTGTGATTGTAGCCTGGAGCACTGCCCAGGTGTCACTCAGCTTGGCCTCTCTAGGGTGCACATTTTTACTCAAGTTTTAAGGGCACTAAGGTCCAGTTTAGTTACCTGAGCTGGTATCCTCTCCTCCGTTCCTCTTCCTGTTTCGTCCAAAGGTCATTTTATAGATCACAAAACATACAAAGAAGACTGAAGCACCTGCATGTAATTAATTATTTTTTTCTTTAAAGCAGTACCAATAATATGCCAGTAGTGAGCGGCTCTTCGGGTAACTGTGTTCACTCCTAACATCCTCTGATCCTCTACAGCTTTATTTAGAAGACAGGTTGAAGTTGTGCTCGTGTTAACTTGTGCTCTTGACCTCGTGTGGCAAATATTCCAGGGATTCCGGGTGACTTGCCAGGCAGGGAAACAGATTTTTGTGGTGAGCTTGTACTTCTCTGTTCCTGCTGGTATTTTTAGTAGCAGACAGCCTGTGAGACATCTTTTCCATCTGCTCTGAAGAAGTGGAGCCTTGTCTCCTTGGAAGATGTAGTTTGACCATTGGAATTACAGCAGTGAAATTCAAGAAGGAAATGAAATTCAAGAAGGAAATAAAATCCAGCGACAGCAAATCTGTCACAGTGTGTGTGAATGAAGTGACATAGGGGAAGGCATCACTATAGATCTGCCCTGATTCTTCTCTTAGAAGTAACTTTTATTCATCTGTACAAGTTGAACATTTTTTTAAAAAAACCCACAGAAATACTTTGGAGTGATATAAAGGGGGATTTACTCCCTCGGTATTTTGCATAGAAGTCTTTTGTCCCCATGATGGATCTCCCATCCCTAATGTAGGACCCCTTAAAGGGGTTTTATTTACAGAGGGTCAGATATACTGTGCATACCTCATCATAAAATGGCCTGGTTACATGCATCAAGTTGCATGTAATACGCTATTTTTGAAATAGTAGGTGGTAAGAGGAGACAGCTTTCTGCCATATAGTTAATGGCTGTTTAATTTTCATTCCTGATTCCAGAGGCACTCACTTGATCATAGTGTGTCAGAGCAGAAGCTGAATTTTTAAGTAGTGACCTTGTTAGTATGTAAACTTGCTCTTAGAGTGTGAGGCAGTTGACTGCCAAGTCAGCTACAGGAAGCTGGGGACTTTAGTTTACTTGTTTGGAATCTTGCACCTCAGAAGCTACAAAATATCCCATTCAAGTACAAACAGTGAAAATTTTCCCTTTCCTTGTTGATAGTTTATCTGAATAAATTGAATTTGGGTCAGAATGTTAGAAGAGAAGAAACCTTTATATATATATATACAGTGAACTGGGCATGAGACTTCATAAGGAGGAAGGAAGATGTACCATTCTCATGGGTTGTGTCAGTGCAGAGATGAAGGAGCAACAGTTGCTGGTCCAAGAGCACACCCCCCTGAATTCCAGACGAAGCACAGCATGAACATGGCTCACTTAGGAAGCAGAAAATGCTCCACAACCTGGTTAAGGAGAATCCTCATGGAGAGAATTCACTGTGAGACAGACCACAGTGCTGGATGTGGGTGGAACACACCTCGGACAAAGTCCCAAGCTGTGCTGGCAGTGCAGGGACAGCCAGGAGGGGTCACACTGGTGTCAGGCCTTGGCTTTCCTGGCACAGACCATGAGCCAGCAGGAGGAGCTGCCTTACCAGGGCCTGGTGAGCCCCTGCACAGCAGGAGTGTGTGCCTCAGGAAGGGCTCAGCAGGCAGGACAGGACCATGATATATATGGGAATTGGAAGCTGTTCATACTTTGCTCAAATGTAAATTTTTGAGCTCTTACCTAAGGCTGAAATAATGGAGCACAGTTAAACTGGAGTGTTGGGAAGTAGGGAAAAAGTTATGGCTCTGTGTCTCCTGTAAAAGGAGCATTATTTAATAATCAACAAATTTAGTGCTTGCCATCCTGCTGTGGATAGAATGGTTGTGTGGTGCCTTGGAGTTTGGATACCTGGATATATTCTGCTGCTTCCATTTTGTAACTATTAGTGAGGCCTCATTGCATGTTGTATTGATTTTTATTTTTTTTTTGTGAAGTTTTCCTCTTGAGCCATGCAGCTCCCAGCCCCGTTACTATGGCATATGTCTTGGGTGCTGCTGTTGTCAGTCCAGGAGCACAGTGTATTCTTGCCTGGCTGTAACCAGCATTAGAAAGGGATTGTCATCTTCCAAAGTAACAGCTGCAGAGGCCGTTACTCTGCTATGCTTGGCACTGCTGTGGTCAAGCAGTTGTATATCTCCCCTTACAGGAAACTTAAAAACACACTCAAATCCCTTTTTTTTCTTTTTTTTTTTTTTTTTTTTTTTAAAATCTGTTTATTTTCTCCAGGTTCTGTTTCTAAATTGACTGGCTGAAATGCCAGCAGTGTAGGGTATCGAGTTTGTTTCCTTTTGTGCTGTTGTTTGGTATCTAGTGAGAAACTTGTGATGGAAAAATACAAGAGGGAAATGCATTGCCTAACAGAAACAAACTGTTAAATTACAAAGCTCAACTACAGTGTTTCATACCAAGAATATGGCAACATTACACCTTTAGCAAATGGATTCAAGAGTGCTTGTCTTGAAGAATGTGCAACCTAGTTAAGTTGAAAACAAGGCCAAAGACACTTCAAATGTGGCAGAAAGGTTTGGCAGAGATCTGAAGGAAGGATGTTTAGTCACTGGATTTAAAAGAGCTGCAGCTTTCAGGTCTGCAAAAACAAGTTGAAACCTGTCTTAAGTGGAAAGGAAAGAAACTGGAGAAGAATAATGCCTTGGGATTTAGCAAAAATCTTGTGGCCTGTAGGAATTGTTAAGATATAATCTGAGTCTTGTGATCATTTCAAGGAGGACAGACTAAACAAATAATGCTGGACTTTCCTGAACTACTTCATTCCATTTCAGCTGCAACCTGGCATGTTATTTCACCCCTGAAAGTAGACTGTTGGCTTTTACAGTTGGTGTTTTTCTTTCATTCTGTGATGATGGTGTCTTTTGGTAGTGACTAAAGCAGTGTGTCGGGGGGGAGCCCTGTTTTCTGTTGAGTTGGAAGTGCAGGCAGGAGCTGTGAGAAAAGGAGCACTATGTGCTGTGGAAGGTGGTTCAACTTCACCTGTTCCACTTCAGAGCCTTTATTTTAGAAGTGTGTGAGATGCTTCTCGGGACTGGTAGCACAAACCCGTTAACTTGAGCAGCTGATTCCTCAGGGTTCAGAAGAAGAATGTGCCAAGGAAGGAGTTAAACTGTTGGTGGTGGTGATAAATGCACCGTGCCTTCAGCCACGTGGCTTTGCTGGGGATGGGGACTGCTGGTACTGTAAGGAAAACAGTATCGCCCCAAACCAGGAGTTGGGAAGTTCTCAAAGGAGCTGCATGTTTTTTAAGATTTTAAGCTCGGGCTGAAGCTCTTAAACGATTTATGTTGAAGTCCAAAAGCATAATTTGGCCTGGGAAAGGCAGTGGAATGGAAACCTCTGATCAGAGTTTTGCTGGAGAGCTGTACTTTCTGAGAGCTTGGAGAAGTTCTTATCTTTACATCTGCAATGGGAATTCCATGGCTGTTTCCTAGTCCTGGATCAGCTCCAGCTGCAGTGGAAGTAGATGGATCCTTGGCATTCATATATGCTTGCTGTCATCTTGGTCACTGTCACTCCTCTAAAGCCAACAGTCTTGCATAATGTCCCTTAAAATATTGGACACCTCTGGCAATTTGCTGTATCCCAGTGCTCCACTCACCACTGCTGAGCAGCTGGTAGGAGGGACAGAGCTATTTGGGCATCGTGGTGTGTGCCTGTTTAAAAAATGCAGCCCTGCAGGAGGATGAATGGGAGGAGAGGGTTGTAAAGCATTTTGGTAGTTAAAAGGGCAAAGCTTTTTTCGCATGGTCAGCCTGTTTCTTGTAATTTCCTCCAAAGTAGGTGCATGTTTTAATGTTACACTTTATTTGTAAGTGTTTAATACGTAGAATATATCAAAGAGAGGCTCAGTCTTTTGTAAAGGATGGGGTTGGGAGACTTCCCTTCTTGCTTCATCTTGCAGCTATAACCCATGTGCTTGTGACAAGGTGGCCTTTGCAGAGAGGGATGTTGGGCATCCCTCAGGTTTTCCACAGGGAGGGACTCTGCTCTGGAGAGTCCCAGGTCTTGAATTCCTGTGACAATGGGCAACTGGAGCTGGATTTTTGCTGGATTTGTGGAAATGCAATTACTCTTTCTTGGGGTGGTGGTGAGCAGTGTGAGCAGTTACTGCCTGGGCAGGAGCCCGTCAGGGTGTTTGGGATTCAATCACAGGCAGCCAAAGGTCTCTGATCAGCACGTGCTGTAGGAGCTGCCTCATCCCTTGGCAGTGGGTGCCTCAGGGCTCAAGGGTGCTCTCCTAAGTAGGACAGAAATAAAAACTAACCCTCTTCCCCAAGACTAAAAAATGATTAAAAAAAAGAGGCATTTTGCTGATTGCAGATGATTATAATGCAGCTGCTCAACAGTGACATCCTACCCACAGAAAAATAACATTGGTTCTTTGAGCTGTTCTCCAGTCTGTGCAGCATATTAAAACCTTTCATGCACAGCTGGCACATTTAACTTTGATTATGTTGTTGAAGTGACTGATCTGAGAGCAGCCTGGATCCCAGTTGCTTGCAGAATTTGAAAATAAGGTTGTTCCAATTCATCTGTAGTTGGTTATTTTGGAAGAGAGACAAACTATCTCGAGCACTTTTAGGGCTGCTAATTAAAGTCTTGTGTCTCTCCTCCGAGGAGAGGAGATGGATGGAGGGACTTACCCAAGGTCATATAATGTGTCAGTAGCAAAGATTATTATAAAATCTGTGCCCTAATTTGGTTTTGTACAATTGAATTATTTTCTTGTGTGGACAATCCCTCTACAAACCAACACGTGGGCTGCAGGGCTCTTGTGTGTGTCAGTGGGCTCTTTCCTCCCTGTACTCTTCCACCTGCCAGCCTGGGTCTGGCATGGGAGCAGCAAGGGATGGGGACAGGACGGGCTCCCTGTGGCTTCCACACAGAGGTGGCTGAGGCAGGTGCTGGAAGTGTCCTTCTGGGGCTGGAAAAAAGCAGGAAAGAGGGTTAGCAGGGTCGTAGAGAAGCTGCCCAAGCCTTGTGGTGGTACTTATTTTGGCTTCTGACCTGAGCTTCTCCAGCACCTTTCCTTTCTTAGCAGATTTTGAAATTCCACTGGCATCCCTGGATTCAGAGCTCCTCCCTCTGCACACAAGGAGCACACAGAGCTTGGAAGCTGCTATCCAAAGTGATTGTTAGTGGAAAAGGGAGACGGTGGGAGACTCGGGAGCTCTGGAAGAGGCTCTTTTAAGTGAATCGCATCCCGCAAATCCTCCCGCGGGAGTTTTGTCGGAGAACAGGAATACCAGTGTGCGGCGTTTGGCTTGTTGGGAGCTGGATGTGGGCAGGACGTGCCGGGGCTCGGTGTGCTGGTGAGAGAGAGATCCGGGCAAGGATCTCGCCGAGCTGCTGCTGCAGAGCCCCTGCGGCTCCAGCAGGTGAAACCGGGTCAGATCCACTCCTGGGAACGGGCTGTGAATTCCCTGCAGGAAAGGCAGTTGCTGGTGAGTCATAGCCCAGGCTGTGATGGGAAACGGATAATAGGTTGAGGGATGGCTTTTTGTGCACAACAGGACCCCGAGGAGGCTCTGACCTCGTGGGGGCAGCTGAAAGCTGGTTTTTGTCTGGGTTCCAGGTGGCCAAACCCTGTGTTCCTGCAGATGGAAGCACAGCAGGCTCTCCTTCCCAACATCTACCTTGCACCTCTGGACTCGGTGTGCCCACTCTGTTGAGGTGAGAGGGGGCTATGAAAGCAAGGAGATGAAAAGGCACAGCTCTTGCCATGATAGGAAATGAATAAGAGGTTGAAAATACCAGTGAAAGCCTTGCTCCCTTCATCCTTGAGCACAGGTGTGCAGGTGGGGAGCTTTGAAGGGTGAACACTTACACAAGAGCTCTGCCTTTGGGAGGCTGGTGTGTGTGCTCAGTGCCAGGCTGGTAATGGTACCATGTGAGGGGTGTCACAGTCCTTGTGGACTCTGCTCTGTCTGGAGCTAATCTGACATGACTCACCCCTTATTTCAGTGCTCCTGTTTCAACTTGCACACTGGATGGTCCCTGCAAAGTGTCCTATTGCTTTACTCCACAGAACATGATGGGGTCGAGCCTCACTTCTGCCCTTTCCAAGCTCTGCAGTTGCTGCCTGAGCACAAGAAGCCAAGGCAGAGAGGAGAGCACCTTGCAGACCTCCCCTGCCCACATTGTGCTGTGCTGGGAGCCATCTCAGCCTGCCTGTTTCCAAGGTTGTCCTCCCTCCCAGCCCCAGTCATCCCAGGGCAGCAGCATGGCTGTACCTGCAGCAGACCCGTGTGTAACCAGCTCTGTTGCACCTTGTAGGATATGTGAGTGTCCCCAACTCCACGGGAGGTGAACGTGGGCCTCGCTCTGCTGTGGTTTTTCCTTTGTGATCTGAAGCTGCTGTATTCAAACAGGTATGGAAGGAGCAGATGGCCCCCGCTTCCAACTGAAGGTGGTGACTTTGACATTGAAATGGCACTGCTCTCACCAGGGTCCCTCAGCAGAGATCTGTGTGTGACAGGAGCCTGCAAATCAAAGCAGGGTGGTGGCCCTGGGGAAGGAGGGAGGCATTATTTGGCCCCCTCTCTCTCCTTCATATGCTTTGTGTTGTGCTGGGGAGGTGGTGCCTTGCCGTGGGGTTGGGGGCTCAGCCCAGGCCTCTGGGAGCCTTGGAGGCTCTGGAAATGGCCCAGGGTGCCTTTGTGGGGCGGATGTGGGGAAGACAAGACCCTCTTTGGAGCACCTGCTGAACTGGCTGCTTCTGAAACTGCTTTGGGATGCACGTGTATTGCTTTGTGCACTTCTGCATCCAAGATGGGGGAATAAATCACTGCTGCTTCAGCATTTGCTGTGTGCACAGGACATTCCTCCTGCATCCTGTGCTGCAGCAAAGACCTCCCAGGGCAGGGACGGGGATGATGGAGCAGCCTGGGGCTCTGGGGACATCAACACTGGCCTTGCATGGCTGGCCCTGAACTGCTCTAAAATACACAGCAGAAATACCTCGGGGGAGAGGGGGAATCTCTGGGGTTTTTTATTGTCTTAAATCTAAAGTGAAGTGCCCCTGCAGCACCACATGCTTCCAGCAGATCCTGGGGAAACTGGTTCAGCCAGCACCAGTCTAGGCAGGGAGGGCACTGCCAGCACCGGGTGCTTTGCCTGGCAGCAAGGGTTCCACTGGGATGAGAACTGGGGATAAACAGCCACATCTGTCTGTGCTGGGGGCTGTGGGTTCCCCAGGACCACTGGCACAGGATGAGCCATTGGTTTGATAATCCAAATGTCACCTTTCAATTTTTTTCCCCCTCTTCCTTCCTATTCAAAAGGCCTGGGAAGCTGTGACACTGCACAGCCTGGGCCCCTGCCAAGGAGCCCTGGGGCTTGTGTTCCTGCTCACGCTGCCAGGCTCTGGCTGCCTCGCTGCTCTCTGAACTCCCATTTGCCTTTCTTGGCTGGAAAAAGGATGAAGTTTGCAGGACAGGAAAATTAATTAGCTGCCATTTTAAGGATGTAGCTTTCATTGCAGTCTGAAGTGTTTTGAAATGACATTGTGTCACTGAGACCAACCTGGGGCTGATTAAAAGGCTTTTACCTGCCGGAATATCAGATTTATTTCCGCCAGGGTTCTGCCCCTGGTGATTACAGCTTCAAGGTGAACCTCAAGGCCAAATCCAAGGAGTGTTTTGCCTTTGCTGTTAGTGCTGGCCGTGGAAAGCTGGTACCAAAGTTTTTTCTGCTTGTTTAACATTCGAAATAGCCTTGCTCTGCCCTTCCCCTCTGCAGGCAGGCTGCCAGCTCTGCACAGCACTGCCCAGGACAGCAGGAACTGCAGAGTGAGCTGCAGCTTCCCTGCCTGGCTGGGGGGCTTCCCACGTGGAGCCCGGGGGCAGCACTGTGGCCCTGGATGCCGCAGGGTGAGCCTCAGCCTTCCTGAGCTGTCTGGTGGAAAATTGCTGCATTTTGGTGCAGGTGACCCCAAAAGGGAGCAGAAATGGTGTCACTCTTGGTGGGAAGGAGGGGGCTGTACCCAGCTAATGTCATTGCTGAAGGTGTCAGAGATGGAGAAGGGCAGCTCTGCTGCAGTGTGGTGAAGGGAGAGGGAACCCCGAGCATGGGAAGAAAGTGGCAAGGAATCCAAAAATAATTTTAGAAAGTACTCACCATTCCCTGCTTTCTCCAGGGAGGGGGCTGAGTGGGTGCTACAGAGCAATGGGAAAGGGGTGTTAGCCACTGTTTTTTCAGAGAGAGCTTTGCCCCAGCTCTGGGCAGCAGTGGGGAAAGGGCACACGGGCCTTGTCCTTTGCATGGAGCAGGACCAGGTCTCACAGAGCAGGGATGGCTCTGCGGATGTGCAGAGGGGCCACACGAAGGTCATGTGCAGCTGTCAGATGTGTGACCAGGAGGGATTTCCACACACAGTGCTGCACTTCAGCCCTCACTGACTCTAGGAAAAAGCCTTTCTGCCAGCTGCACTTCCAGCCCTCTCGTGTGCAAGGGACAGCACCAGTGGCTGATCAACACAAAGCACGGCCCTTGTCCCCTCACCTGCGAGGGTCGAAACAACTCCTTCCCTCCTCAGCTTTAAACAAACAATTCCTCACTGAGATCTCACTGGAACAGTATAAAAATCCAGCAAAATTCGTGCAGATTAAACCTGCTACTTCAGCAAAGACATTACCAGCACATACTTATTTTTTTTTTGGTATTTAATGTAGTAGACATACCATGGCCTGTAGCCAAAGCAATTCAAGAGTGATGGCTGTAAATGTGCACTGGGCAAGGCTGGAAACCCTTCTGTCTAATCCAAGAAGCTGGTGGCTCAACTCTTGCTTTTGAAGAAGAGAAGCATTTCTGTGAAGAACCACACACTGCAAGGTAAGCACGAGGTGGCTTTGGGAGAAGGTTAAGGTGCCCCTTCCTAAAACACTGATTCATTGGTGTTTTACACGCTCATAATCCGTGCTGGATGCACAGAGCTGCAGCAGTGTGGAAAGCAGATGAAAGGTGACTCTGCTGCTATCTCTGGTGCAATCCTGATGGAAGCTGTAGTTAAGCAAACTCCTCTGGTTCTTTGCTAACTTTTCAACCTCCCCCAGTGGAAAAGCAGCACAGGGAGTGAAAAGTGATCTTGTTCAAGTCCAGGATTTTAACTATCACCAGCCTCATGAGCAGCCTGAGCATTTCCCCCACTGGCTGTTGCAATACCAGTCCTTGCAGGAGCCTGTCCCATGGGCTGGCACATGGTTAGAATAGCCTTTACTGCGGTTAAAATGAAGACAGAAAATATGTCAGCTCTGCCAGCTGGGATGACGAGGAGCCTCAAAGGCAGGCAGAGCCCCAGGCTGGTAGCATTTCCCTCCTAAATGTTTTACTCAGCTACTTGCAGCTATTTTGATCCCCCCCTACTGATCTTATCTCCCAGTAATGAACACCAGGCCAGCAGCACTTTCACACGGAGCTGCCCTAATTAAGGCAATCACTTCATGTCAGTGCTAGGCAGTCACTTTTAGTCAGTCACCAGGGATTTGCTGCAGCAGGCTCCAGGATGGTCAGAAATAAACAAACACTTTAAGGATATCAATTTTTATTTGACATTGTGAGATCAATAAGAAAAAATAATTTGTACAGCTTTGTGACACAGCCATTGCTGCTGCAGAGTAAGGCTACTCATCAGGAGCAGGGCCCTGCTGCAGCACAGGGTTTTCCCAGCAGGATCAGCTCTGAGCAGTGGGTGCTGTTCTCCAAACCTGTCCCACAGCAGCACCTCCTGCCTTGGGCAGCTCCTTGTAGCCTTACAGCAGCACAGATGGGGCTTCTTGGACGTTCTGGGTGAACAGCTCTGCTCTAAGAACCTCTGCAGACCCTCCCTGCCAACCACGGCTGCAGGACCCCTCTGCTACAGTGGTTACTGACCTCCTGCCATGCTTCTCCCTCCCTCTGATAATTCTGCCTCTTCTCTGCCTCACAAGGTCACCTGGCCCATGTTCAGCTCTTCCCTCTGTGCAGCAGCTGCTGCACAGCAGCCCCATTCCCCAAGGAAAGAGCTGTTCACAACAGAGAGAGGACCTGATACTTACAACTTCTGAGGCCTTTGGTGACGGCAGCTGGGAGAAGCTGATTTGTGACACCAGCAAGGGGGGGGGATCAGGACACTTTAGGAAGTAATCCTGCAGCTCAAATGCTTTCCAGCTGGCAGAGTAACCCTTTCTAACCAAACCCAGATGTTTAAGAGTGATTGTAGAGCAGCAGCTACGGGTATTGCTCGAGCACTGGGGCACCCACTCCATAGGATGGGCAGAGCTAGAAAATGAGGCTTCAGTTTACACAGTATTTTTGCAAAGCTTTTTGCCTTTGACAGTTCTTAACAGTTTAAAAAACAAACCCAAAACAAACACAATCCAAGAGGCCAGGACACAAGGCTGAGTTTCCACTGTGGCAGTGAGACATCCTCAGATCAGGCAAAATTCTCATTGGCCCCACCAGTATCCTGGACCTACCCTCCCTTTTGCTACAGCAGGGAGGTGAAAGGCCAGACCAGGAGAGATTTTAGCACTGATTCAGCCCCTGAGGGGAGATGAGCATTTAGACATGAGTAAGAGTTAAGGACTGTTCTAATACATGAAATCAAGACAGTAATTTTAAATCAATGAAGCTGGAAAAATCAAAGTGAAAGGCTGTTGGCAGAAAAGGGGGAGTTGTCCCGTGACCCGAACTAGTGCCAGCAAACAGAGCAAGGCTGCTGGACCACTGACAGAAGGGATAGTTATTACTGATACTTCAAAGCTTCTCAGAGAAGATACTGGAGCTTGTACCTGGTGCCAGCACAGTGTTCAGAATGTTCAACATTCCCACGTTCCCAATCACAGAGAACAGGGATACAGTGGGTGAACACTGAGTGTGGTGGATTATCCACATGAGCTGCCTCCCCCAGCCAGGCACCAATGCACAGCCCCAGCCCAGGCACCCAGGGCAACATCAGACACTTACAGGGAACCAAGGAGGGCAACAAGGAAATTACTTGATAACAAATACCAGGGGGGAAAAAACCCCAAACCCTTCACACAACTGTTTTTCAGAATTGTAAAAAAAAAACAAAAACCAAAAAAACCCCAAAAGCAATCTTTTTGACTTCTTGTGCCACATGGTGTCCCACAGGAATTCTAGGAACAGGAGGTGCTGCCCCTTTTCCTGCTGCTCAGTGATGCAATGCACACAGCATTTCCAAGGGGTTCCACAGACTGTAGTGCAAGCAAACAAGAGAAAATAAATACACTCAAACATTCCCTCCTGTCAAAGGACATCAACTGCAGGAAAAACTAGTTTGCTCTTTCTTTTAACTGAAGTTAAGTCACCTGCAACTCGTTTTAATATCTGAAACTTTTGGAGATGTGTTTCACAGCATAACTGTAGAATTTACACTGCATTGCCAATCCGTAATTCGGTCATTCTCATTAACAGTGTACAAAGAAGGTCATTAGTTTATATATATATATATACTTTATAAAGTCTGGAAGATCAATATAAATACTGCTCCAGAAATTAAAAAAGTGTGTACATCCCCGGCTTGAGTGCTCCATCCTCTCAGTGTCCTGGGTTATTGGTGTGAGCTGCAAAAGCCTCAGCGGCGCAGAGGTTCAAGTTTTCGGAATTTCAGTGCCGAGCTGGATGACAAAGCATCTTGGTTTGAGGAGGAATTCACTGTGTCTGGGGACTGGAACAATACTCTACCACGATGATTAAATACATAAAAAGATGGATGGTTCCTTAATGTGTCAAATGTCCTTCAAAATAAACGTAAAAAGCCAAGGTTAATACTCTCTGAGAGCAGGGGGTGTGGGAGGGTCAGTCTGGGGCGTTATTGACTTTAGACACAGAAATGCAAGTTTTCCATCCAAAACTCTTGCTCACTTTACCAGTTTCCTAAACTAAAACACAGAGGAAATACCAAGCTGATTGTGCAAAGCACCACAAGATGCCCACGCCTCCCAGACTTCCCCTTCCCTTCCTGGAGCTCAGGGGCACCCGGGGAGTGCTGCCTGCACACACATCCTGTGCCAGCCCCAGTGGTAACACCTCGTCAGCTTTCCATGCCTTGTGGTGCCTCAAGCCCAAGGCTTCAGGGGAACACTCTGAAATACAACTCTGTCAGCCTGTTTGCTATCCATGCTCCTCTCTGCCTGCCCATCCAATTTCGTGTCCTTTTCAAAATCCTGGTTCAAAACTTACTATTCTCTCAAAGTCTTCCACATACACTGAACTATTCGAGGCAGAGCAAGACTCAAATAACTTGGGCTCTCATGAAGAAACAAGGACAAGCAGAGGGTGAGCCAGGCCCTGCAGCCTGTGAGCCCACGTCACCACAGGAGTTTGTGATTCCTGAGCTCCCACACACACATTTCATTCCTCTGCCAACTCTGCACAGCAGGATTTTAATGAGGATAAGCACCAAGTTCATTTAATTTGCTCCTGCTACCTGGCTCTTTAAAATTTAAGACACTGTTGGCTTTCCCAGGTGTGGCTGTTCCTGTTCCACAACTTGCATTTAAGAACTGGGCCAAAGCCCAGAGCAGTTTGTACAGGGAGCAGCAGACACCGGTGTTTACAGAGAGAAGGAAGAAAACATACTTATTTTTTAGTTCTGAAGTGGCATCCATGTCTTTAAACTCCCCTGCAATGTGTGCTATCCCATAGCAGGTGACTGCGAAGGCCAGCAGAGTCTGCAGGACAATCTGCAACAGAGCAACACACACACACATCACTGGGTGTTCTTTGTGCTCACCAGGAAACACCAAGTGTCTCTCGGGCTTTTCATGCAGAGACAGCGAGTGGAGGGCTGGGCAATCCAGCAGTGGGGAAACTGAGGCACAGGAGGGTTCATTGGCAGAGCCCACCCGGGGCTCCTGTGCCCCTCAGGACCCAAATTCCCCCCAGGGATGTGCTGGCTGCCAGCACACACCACCCAGAGCTCCCTGCCCTTCTGACTGAGCAAAAGAGGGACAGGTAACTGAAGGGGAATTTAAAAACCAAGCAAATCAAGGAACTAAAAAAGCCCCAAACCCTCCTGAAGTAGGTTGTGCTGGGATCACACTGGATAAGCAGGAGCCAGAAGGAGGAGGGCGTTGATGCTGCAGAGGAGGATATGGATGTAAAAGCTCCCTGAGCTAACAGGGAATCCTGGACAAGATGCCCCAGGGTAATTCTAGAGGAACAGAGGGAGGTTTGTCCTCTCTGACCGACAAAACACACCCAGAAGATGGGAAACGTGGCTCTTTTTTGGCAGGTGGAGTTTGAATGAAAGTGCAACTCAAGAACTGCTTTACCCTTACCGACCACACTAAAGAAACCCCCACAGTTCCGAGAGACCAACTCCGCCCGCAGTTCCACCCTCCCCGCCCCGGGAACACTCACATCTACGGGCAGCGTCTCGTCCTCCTTCTCTGTCAGCCTCATGTACGAGCGATCTACAAAACACACACACGCGTCAGACCCTCCGCGCAGGCAACCAAACGGCCCGGCAGCGCCACAACCCCCGCGGGAACCGGCGGCAGCTCCGGGACGCGGCTCAGCCCCGGGCAGCTCCTTCCTCCCTCCCTCCTCCTCCTCCTCCCCCTCTCCCTGCGCGGCGCCCCGCGCTCCTCCCGCCGAGTTCCCAGCGCCGCTCTCCGCGCGGCCCCCGCCGGCAGGGTGAGGAACGTGATGATGCTGCTGAGGATGATGATGGTGCCGCCGGCCCGGCCCCCACCCGCCCGCCCGCCCGCCCCAGGAGCTCCCCGGCAGCCCGGGGAGCGGCGGCGCGGGTGTCCCGGAGCGCGGTGCCCGGTGGCCCGGGGGGGACTCACGCTGCGCCGCCGAGAAGGCGGCGTGTGCGAGCGCGAACAGGCCGAGCCCCACCAGCCCCTTCCACACCGACCCCGCCGCCATCGCCGCCGCCAGGGCGCCCCCGGCGCGCGGTGATGGCGTCACCGGAGCGGGGGCGGGGCTGAGGGATGGGGCGGGGCTTTGTCCCAGAGAGGCGTGTCCTCAATGAAGGGGGCGGGGTTTGGTGCAAACGTGGGCGTGGTCACGGCGCGGGGTTCCCACGCCGGGCCATTGATAAAATCCGAGGGTCGCGGGGGGAGGTTGGGGCAAAGGGGCTCCGCACCGGGGCCGGTGTTTCCACAGGGCCAGGCCGGATCCCTTCTGGCCGAAAGCAGAGCGTGGGGCCAGGGGTAACTCCCGCTTTCCGCGTGTTTAACCTCAAAAGAGCCGGTGCAAGAAAAAATGGTGTGAAGGGATGCACAGTGCGAGCAGCACGAGCCAGGCTTGGGGCCAAGCAAGGAAGCCCGAGGGTCCCACACAGCCAAGCAGCCTGGGTCCCGCGTGCCCCCCAGGCACAAAGATAAGAGGCATAACAATAATTCTTTGAGGGCGTTTCCTACAAATCACCTCTAAGCTGATCACTGTGGCACTTACTGCAGCCCTTGTCCCGCCGGCTGCACGAATTCCTCCTATTTCGTGGTAAGCAGGGTGGGAAGTTTATCCCGATCCCACCTCGGGGCTGATGGCAGCTCCAGGCGCTATCCACATTCCTTGGGCACGGAATGCCCTCCGGGATTCCCCAGGCCCCGTGCCCCCATAAACCTGGGGCTGGGCGTATCCTATAGGACACCCTTCCATGAACCCGGGCTGGGATTATCCTGCAGGACACCCTTCCATGAACCCGGGCTGGGATTATCCTGCAGGACACCCTTCCATAAACCCAGGCTGGGGCTATCCTGCAGGACACACTTCCATAAACCTAGGCTGGGGCTATCCCGAGCTGGGACTATCCCGCAGGACACCCTTCCATGATCCCAGGCTGGGACTATCCCGAGCTGGGACTATCCCGCAGGACACCCCTCCCACGCACCCCCTCCACCAAC
>VXBA01001983.1:1066673-1177696 GCA_013399895.1 Serilophus lunatus | reverse complement strand
GGGGGCGGCGGCCGCCGAGGTGCCGGCGCGTCCCGGGGCGCTGGAGGAGGAGATCGTGTCGGAGAAAGCGGCGGAGGAGAGTCACCGGCAGGACAGCGCCAACCTGCTCGTCTTCATCCTGCTGCTCACCCTCACCATCCTCACCATATGGCTCTTCAAGCACCGCCGCGCCCGCTTCCTCCACGAGACCGGGCTGGCCATGATCTACGGTGAGGGGGCTCCCCGCGCGTCCCCACCCCTGCAGAAAGCCCGGCAGCACCGCCGCTCCGGCGGGGAGCTGGGGTGGGCGCCCCTTCCCACTGCCTCGGCACCTCCAGCAGCCCCCCCGCTCCCTGCCCCCTCAGCCCGGCCCGGGGGCTGCCGCAGGGCTCGTCTCGTGTTCGGGGTCCGGGGGGACACAGCCTCGGGGCAGGCGGATGCGCCCCGTGCCGCCCTGAGCCTTATCTGGGTGTTGCTGGGAGGGAGGGTCGGTTGTTTTCCGAGCCCGAGATACGGAAGGCAGAGTTATTGCCGAATGTCTGGCGGTGAGGAAGGGGTTGGGTTTTCCCAAAACCCGTGTTTTTTCCCTCGCAGGGTCGCTGAGGCGTGGTCGTGGGCTAACACGGCACGGCACTGAGCACTGGCAAGTCTCACTTACCTGCTCCAGGACCTGGGACCAGTCTTTGCACTGGTCAGAGACTTGGCACTGGCCAGGAGCTTTGCATTCCAGGGTGGATGGGGCTCTGAGCAACCTGGTCTCGTTGAAGGTGCCCCTGCCTGTGGCAAGGGGATTGGAACTAACTGCTTTTCAAGGTCCTCTTCCAACCCAAATCATTCTGTGATCCCACATGCTGGGGCCAGAGGCTGTGCTTCCACCCTGTGTTTAGAGTGTCTGAATTTCCAGAAGCTGTCCAAGAAGAGTGGAGGGGCCATCTGGGGGATGCATTTCAGGGACCTGCAGAGCCAGGAGCCTTGCATCCTGCCTGTCAGGGACCTGTGAACACGAGCTTTTACTTTTGGGGCTCCTCCTCCTGCTATGACAGGACCTCTTGGTGAGGAGCCCCCTGAGTGTTCCCACAAGAAGTGGAAGGAGGGTGTGGGTTGGGGGAGTGGGTCTGTGGCCATTTGGGTTTTCACCTGTGATTTACTGAGGTGACACAGCCTTGTGAAGTGGAGGTGGCTCTGCTGAGGTTAGCTAGTGTGACTTGGGGGTTCAACCTGGGTAGGACTGGGAGTTGTTCTGGAGAATCGACTAACATGGTTAGGGATCCTTATCTAGACAAGATTTGTTGAAATTTAGGACCAAGGAGTCTTCTACTGCGTGCTGTGCTTGGTGTCTCCCCCCTGTGCTGCTCTTGCCCTTGCTGGTTATGGGTGATGAGGGACCACATTGGTCAGAGCAGAGGTGGCCAAATCCTCCACCCAGCAGAAAGCTTTGCTCTGGAGGCTCTGACTTGACCTGTTTTGGCCCTTGGCTTTTGTGATCCCAAGTTTCAGTTAATTGGAAATGTCCTTCCAAACAAAGGAAGGGTCGCTTGTGTCAGCCCAGAGGCACAAAATACTGGCCAGCCTTTTCAGATTCCTGCAAGCCATGGGTGCAGGGGTTGCTGGCCCCCTGCTCAGGGCAGGGGTGGTCACCTCCCAGGACAGGAGCTATGCTGTGGGAGTGTGCATTTCCAGCATGGAAGGTTTTCCTTCTCCTGCTGCCCCAGAGCTCCTGACACACGACTTTCTATTCCTTTTCATGCTTTCAAATTTGCCCTTAACCTTGTTCTTCTTCTCCTGGAGTTTTCTTCCTCTTGATCCTCCATTCTCCCCGACCTACCTGAATGCTCCCTGTGTTCTTAGAGCACAATCCAGGTTGTTTCAGTCTCCTGCTGATCCATGAAATGCATCTTTTCTGTCTGCTCTTCTGCAGGCTGTGCTCAGAGAATTGCTGGCAAAATCAGTAATGTCACTTGTCTGATCATGCAGAAAATCTGAAGGTTTGATCTGGTATCAAGGCTTTTGGCTTCTCAAGTAGTGGCAGCTGCCATTGGAAAAGGAATGTGCAATTTCCTAAGGAGTGGTGAGATGCTGTTGTTTTACAGTGACAACTCAAAATCTGCAAGGAAGAAAGCAGGTATCACTGTCCTGGCTCTCTGTGTTGCTTTCAGCCCCAGGGAACTTCACTGAAAATGTGGAAGGGCTGCAAAACAGACCCTGAAATCTGAACAGGAGAAGCAATTTGCAAAAGCTTGTCTTTCACTTTTTAAAAAAACCCAACAACAACTTAGCCAAATAAAACTCTTGCATGCACCTCTTCTGGTGAAACACATGGGTTTCCTTGGTGTCCGTTGTTTTTACTGGAAGTTACAAGCTCTTGCTCCAGGTGGAATTCTATCTTGCAAATCACACTGTCAGCTCAGAGTTGATGTTCAAAAGCTGGACACAGGCTGGAGTCATTTCACAGTGATAGACAATAGGTGTTTAGCAGCCCCTAAGCTTCATTCTAGTGTTTAAAATGAGGTTGCTACCTCTGAGGTACTTAGGATGATTAATTGAACAATTTTGTTTCAGTTCTTCTCAGGGTCTGATGGTGGATGTGGCAGAAGCTTCTTTAGAAGTTTGGTTTCCTTGTACTAGTTTCCACTTGGCCCCTGGATTGCATGTGCCTAAACTGCTTGTTGTCAGGATGTCTTCAGTTGCTCACTGCATTTTTCTTTCCTTTTGGTGTCCAGATTAATGCTTGCCTGGGGATCCTGTCTGCTTCCATTGTTGTTAAGTGCTGGGTTGGTAATATATTAGTCTTCATTTAAAACCTTACTTCGGAAATGTTCAACAGCACCTTAAAAAAAAGCCCATGGGCTTTTGTTCTTTTTAATGAAGTTGGGAGAAATGCAATGAAAATTATGTCTTGCACTTTGCATGAAAGAACTCAATTAATTTACTGGCTTTGCCTTCAGCTTCTGTACTCCTTGCAGGTTTTGGCTGGCAGCTTCCTTGGTGTCGGGTTCCTGCTGCTCAGCTCCCTCCCAGGGCTCAGTTTTGTAAAACTTTTGGCTGTGAGAGCATGTCGATACTGGTGGAGTGGCTCACGGGTTGCTGCTTGGGCAGCTCTGCGAGTGCCAGGAGAGTCTGAACCTTTTCCTAAGAGACTGTCAGAACCAGGGGCACCTACACAGCTCCCCTGGGCTTGGTCCAGGTGGCCTGAGCTCAGGATTTGGTTTGGGGTCTGAAAAACCTTGGCAGGTTTGTCCCGAGTGCCTCCAGCAAGAATCCTTAGGTGGGGAGGGTTGTTTTGAGATCTGTTGTTGTGTGGGAGGAGCTGCTGGTGGGGTCATTTAGTGATGGAATATTTGGTTTTCAGTGGAGCAGCAGGATGCTTTCCCTGCAGGTAGCTCTGGTGGTGTCTGAGTGGGGAGCTGCTGGGCCATGCTGGGTCACACTCTGTGCCCAGGAGCAATTTGTGCACGTATGTGTTTGCACCTGGTGTCCTTTCCCACTCCTGTCTGGAGAGCTCTGGGAGCCTCCCAGGCAGCTTTACTGGGAAAGATAAAAAGCCTGATTTTGGACACCCAAGCACAGTGGTCTTGGTAGACAGTGTAGGTTTATCTGTCCCTCTTCCCTTACCCCGTTCCTGGCCAGAGTGGGCCTTTGGCTGTGCCTGGAGCATGGCTGGCACGCAGGGCCAGGAACAGCTGCCTGGATAAGCGAGGCAGTGAGGAGGAGCAGGGGAGCTATCAGATGTGGTGCTTCTTTGGGACAGGGATTAACAGTGGGGAGGAGGGTGAGTCAGGATCCCTTCTGAATTCCCAGCAGTGTCCCTCCTGGGCCTGTAATCTCACAGGGCTGAGTCCAGGCATTAAAGGGGTCCCTGGGTGGGTTTCCATCTGAGCGAGGGCACGCAGCTGCTGCTGGGGAGTTCTGACTCCTGCATGAGGCTCTAAAATTAACTATTCTTTTCAAGAAAAGACTTCTTCAAAGCCACCCCAGGTAGCTCTGGAGGGCTGCAGAGCGTGGTCCAGCCATAAGCACATGTAACAACCCTTTGAAGCTCTTTGTCACTGTACCTTGGGGATCATCAACTTCTGGGTGAAAGGCAAATGGGGTGGTGGTGCCATGCCCCCACCTGCCACATGCTCGTGTAAACAAGTGCTGTGGCATCTTGATGGGCTTGACATCCTTGCTTTCATTCAATAGTTTTATTTCTGGAGCACAGGAAGATCAGGGGAACAAAGAGGCTGGGCAGAAAAGTAAGCAAAAGAATCCCTCTTTGGTGTCTCCTCTATGTGGTGGTGGTATGAAAGCAGCTCTCCCATGCTCTGCTCAGTGGGACGTGCCCTGAAGCAGTTCTCCTTGCTGGAGCTGACCGTGCCTGGTGTGCAGAGAGGGACCTGTTCTGCTACTGGTGGGGTGATTCAGTGCAGGATAAAGCACGTGGTGAGCACCCGGTTCATGGTGCATGGCTTAAAAGCATCGGCAGCTTTGTGAGAGCAGCTCACCTGTGCTGCAGAAGTGCTGTATTGGAGCAGAGTTCTGGGGGCAGCTGCCCAGTGTCAGCCTGAGCCGAGCTGTCTGTGTCCCGGTGTGATGGGTCAGCAGTGGTGTGTCTGTGTGCAGACAGCTCCTCTGCCCCTGCTCGTGGCCTGGGGGTGTGCTTGGGTGGCCCTGCTGTGCATGGCATCCCTTCTGGCAAAAGAAAAGAGGCAAATCGTGCCCTGGAAAACTGCTGTCAAGGGAGGAGAAAGCAAAATGTGAGTGGCAGATCAGGAACTGGCTGCAGGAGATGCAGAATGAGCTGGAACCCCACGGTGCCCTGCCTGGCCACGACTGCTGCCCAGGCTCTGCTCCTTGAGGTGGTGGCACAGGAAGAGTTGGGTGTTCCCTTCAGTCGGGGTTGTGCCCTGCCTGTAGGAAAGCACAGAGCAAGGTCTTAATTAGGGCAACAGTGAGGAAGCAGGAGTGTCCTGGGAGGCAAATGGAGAAGCCTTCAGAGTGTTGCGGTCTGTGTTTACTTCTCACATGTCTGAAAGCTTTTCATAAATGTGTGGTTCAGAGGTGGGGTTGAGATCCAGGATTTCTGTGGCAGCTCAGGGCTGCCTTAAGGGGTTTCCAAACCCCTTTGTGCTGAAGGCTACACAGAAAAGTGTCTTGTGGGGCATTTCTCCTCCCCAGCCTGCCAGGAGAGCACTCAACACACTGTGCAGGTGAGAATCTGACTGTGAGACCTCAGAGCACAAAAGAAAAATGCCATATAAATTGCTGACATGCAGATTAACCCCATGATGCTCCTTTGTAGCTGCTGAGCTGGAGGCAGAGTTGGCCCTTGGGGCTGCCCTGGGGCTGCTGCTCGTGGTGCAGGGCTGATGCTTGCAGGGGAGAGGAGTGGATCCGGGTGATCGGCCTGGGTTGGGAAACTTTCACTGTGCTATAAAAACAGGGAGAGCTGGTGTGAGAGGAGGCATTGTGATGCTCCAGCACCTTAGGAAGGATGCTTGCCAACCTCAAAGTGTTCATGGTGGTTGCTGGGTATGATTTTTAATCCCCTATCAAAAGGAAGAGTAATGTATTAGTGTCAGGTTTCAAGGTGCAACATGCATAGTTTGAGCACACGTGAGCAGCACCTGGCTCAGGTGCCCAGCTCTGTGCCAGCAGTGCCAAGGTGCTCACCCTGAGACCAGCATGCCCTTGATGTTGGCTGTTTGCTGCACTGGAGCCAGGGTCTGACTGATTGCTGGCTAATTAAAATCCTTCAGGACCTCTCTGTGGCTCTCTTAGGAAGTCCACGTGAGCACGGAGTGTTTGCATGGCTCGTGGGGAATGAGGGTGGCTTAATTTCACACGGGCAATTATTTGGGTGGTGGTGGTTGTGCTGTGCATCTGAGCAGAGGGTCAGGATCCTGGCATGCCTGATGCTGCATCCACACCCAAAGAGATTATCCCAGGAGTTTGGGGTGGCTTGTCTCACTGCCCTGTGTCCCTGCCCAGGTGTCCTGGTTGGTGTGGTCCTGCGCTACGGCATCCACGTCCCCAGCGACGTCAACAACGTGACCCTGAGCTGCCAAGTGCAGACCAGCCCTGCCACACTGCTGGTCAACGTCAGTGGGAAGTACTATGAGTACACCCTGAAGGGGGAAATCAGCTCCCAGGAGCTCAACAACGTCCAGGATAATGAGATGCTGAGAAAGGTAAGGGGAGTAGGCGACTCCCCTCCATGGGGATGGGTCCTGGATCTGCTGGATGAAGTGATTTTAAACTTCTGATTGTGATCAGCTATAGTTATAATTTATAAATTGAACATAATCTAATGAAACTCTGCCTTCAGCTGATCTTAATTTAAGATGTTTAGACTCCAGCATGTGTCTCCAGAAGATTCCAGCCACATCCTCAACATTGACCCAGCAGCATTTCACGTGGGTGGGGTACAGGGTTTCCTCCATGTATTACTTTGTGTTTTGTCTTGCAAAGTTTTAACAAATTGTTTTACTGTTGTTTTTTTTTTCCCCTTAACAGGTGACTTTTGATCCTGAAGTATTTTTCAACATTTTGCTTCCTCCAATTATATTCTATGCAGGCTACAGCTTGAAAAGGGTACGTGCCTTTACAGTGCCGACGTTTCTAGTTCCTCTGCCTCCAGAGGATTTTTAATACTTGTGAGTGCTTTAATGCTTGCTCAGCAGGCCAAGGCTGTGGAGGTGGCTATGGTTTTCCCCAGCACACCTGAGATTGTGGGAAGCAGAGCTGAGAGTGCCCCAGTCATTCTTGTCTGTCCTTCTCCCTGGAAAGGGTCAGTGACTTCAACTATTTCCAGCACAGGGTTGCACAGGGATTTTCGAGGTCAGCCAGGCCATTTCAGCCATCCCAGCTTTCCAATCACATAGGAGTGTGGGAAGCTTTTAGAAAGCAGCAGCTCTTTGAAATGCTGACTTGGAAGGAGAGGAAAATGATGCTGTTTAGCTTGCGGGAGAAGGAAGGAGGAGTGCTGCTGGGTTAGGAAATCAGTTCCCAGGACTTGAAACAGCATCTTATTAACTACACAGGTACAAGAAAATGGTATATTCATGTTTATTAATGCTGCTTTAACTGCTGGTCTGGCAATGTGCTGTGCTGTGCACCTTGTGTGTGTCCAGCTCATGGGGCCTGAGCTGGGTCCAAATTGTTGCAGACACTGGGTAGGTGCCTGTGCAGGCTTGAAATAAATTGCTAGCAAAATATAATTCAGTTTTTGATTTTTTTTTTCCCCCCCTTCTAGAGGCACTTCTTCAGGAATTTGGGATCCATCCTGGCGTATGCTTTTCTTGGCACTGCCATTTCCTGCCTTGTGATTGGGTGAGTAGATGGAGCTGGTGTGGTTCTTCCACAGGGGTTTGAGCTGTTCTTGTAGGCAATGCTCTGATCCTGGAGCTGCAGCTAGTAATCCCAGCGCTGAGAAGTCACACAGGCTCTGCTGCTGCTGCTCAGCAGCAGCTAATAATACTATTTACTGTCCAAACTTATGTTGTGTGGACAGGGTGGCTTCTGTCTAATTGCATAGTGCTGTCTCAGCATGCCATGGGAATAGTTACTCATTGTAAGGAAAATTTCACACTTCTCTGAAGATTGTCTTGAAAAACCAGCATTATTGAAAGCATGGCCCTAATGAGCATGAGAGATGAAAGCAGAGAGGGCAGGATCATAAATGCAGGTGCCTAGTGAGCACAGATGTGTTTCAAATTATTTATCCCTCTGTGCAGAGGGAGCTAGATGATTCCTGTTCTGAGCACAGGCTGGTATAGGGTGTTTTCCACTGGAGTCCTGTGGATTCAAGCAAGCTCAGCATCTGCATTATCTGTTCCTCGCTGAAAGTTTTGGCCATTTCAAAGTCAGGCCAAGGTCATCCTGCTGAATGTTGTTGATGTGAAGCACTGCAAAGCAATGGTAGGACCCCACAAGCCTGGCTCCTGCTTTTCTTCAGCTGTGTTATGCTCGTGGAGGAGTTCTGGTCCCAGTTCTTCTCTGGCACTATGTTTGTGGTCGAGGGCAGTGGGAGCTTTGGGGTGTGTGGCCTGGCACTCACCTCCAAGATAATGGCCTGGGGATCCACTGGGCTCAGCTGATCCTGTACTTTGGTGTTCTGGCATTTGGATAACTTTGGAGGTTAATTGGTAAATTCAAGGGACTTGAGCCCATCCGAATGTCGTTTCAATGCACTGCAGAGATGAGTAATTGCCTCTTCTCACCACCAGCTCTGTCGTGTACGGCTGCGTGGCGCTGATGAAAGTCACTGGGCAGCTCGGGGGGGACTTCTACTTCACTGACTGCCTCCTGTTTGGTGCCATTGTGTCAGCTACTGACCCAGGTATGTCAGATGGTTATGTTTCCCCTCATATTATCTATGCTCTGATCTGGTTTGAGTTGTAATGAAAAGGGGAAGAAAGCCTGAAACCTCTACAAGTTCCCTCCTTCTGAATTTTGGAGTTTAATTTATTTGTGAGATTTTTAGAGGTAAAATTTGTCTCTGTGCTTTTTTATTTCCTTCCAGTTTTGTTTAATATAGCTTCCAGACTTCTGCCTTCCTGAATCCTGATTTGAAGTGGAATGCTTAGCAGCCTCTCTCTTGACTTTTCTGGGTTTTGGGGCAGGTCCATTGTGTCTCTGCCACCCTGTGCCAGCAGCTGATGCAGAAAAAGATGTGTGATGTGGGGAAGGTTCAGTTGATAGTTTTAGTTACCTTAGCCATTTTCTCGTGCTACCACTGTGGTGTGATTTTAAACTAATTGGAAGCAGATTAATGAGACACCTTAATGAGCAATGCTGAGGACAGTAGTGACATCTTGGTCTACTGATGTACTTCATAAACCAAAGCTATGAAAAACATGCTTTGTCCAACTGAATTGTACTTAGCTCACAGTTGCTGTTATGTGGTAGCTGTTTATTTGCATGCTCTAACTTCATGTAGAAACAGGACCACAAAAAGGCCTCTCTTTGCTCCTGCCTTTGCTGAGCAAGGCTTGAATTTCTTCCTTTGCAGATGTTTGAGACCAGCTTGGTGGAGTTAGGGGTGGCAGCATCACCACCTTCCTAATGATACAGTAGTTTTACTGGATCTTTTTAAATGCAGACATTGGTCAATTTTGCTTGGAACAAAGAGATTGCATGCCTGGATAAGCCAAGTCTTCAGCCCTTTTGAAACAAGTGTCATTTGCACATGAATTGGGACTTTTACCTGCTGATTTGTTTTCCAGAGCAAAATGAGGAGCACTGTATGTGTATGCATATATGCAAGAATAACACTGCAGAACACAACCTGCAGCATAATGTGGCAGTAGCCGTGGTGTCACCATGAGATGGGGGCACGTTTTCAAAGTGGGGATCACCCCACAGAAGTGGTGGTGGTGTGGAATGTCTGATGGCAGATGGGCAGAGGCCAGGACTGTAGATAGAAGTAATGCTTAGGAGTGCTGCAGACGAACTGTTGGCATTGTGTCCCTTCTTCAGGCTTTGAAATAGGAACAAGAATATTTCGCAGGTTAAAATGGAGTGTTTCCCAGTGCATAAATGGGTTAAACCCCTTTCAGTGTGCCTGGCTGAGTCCCTGAGTGCTGCTTGAAAGGAGTTCCACAGAAGTTAATTGGAATTAACTTGGCCCTTTGGCAGCAGCCTGAACTGTGCCTGATGCACCATCTCTTCCTTGCTTTAGATACTGTGATGGTTTTGCAAGGCTGATATGCAAAACCTGCTGCTTTTCATTATCTTCTTGGAACTGCTGGATCATGGAAGGGCTTGAGGGTACCCCAGTCTCTGCCATGTGGCTGTAAATCACAGAAAGCTCCACATGGGGTTTGAGCCAATGTCTGGCTTTTTCCAGTTAGGTCTGAAATGTTACATGTCTGCAGTGTCACTTCCAGTGTGTCAACCTGTTGCATCCAAGGATTTCTCTCAGAGTATCGGGAATGGAAGGAAAGAAAAGGCAGTCATTGTTCTGGACAAGCCTGATCCTCCTGGCCTTCTGCAGGTGGAGGAAGGCTCTCCCTGAGCTATCAGCATCCCAACAGCAGAGTGGCCCCTGCCAGTGTGGTACCATGGTCCAGCCCATGAGCTCAGACCCCCAGGAAGGTCAGAGAAGAGTTTGTTTGTTTGCCTGCAAAAGATTCAATAGACCAGAATGTGTTTTGGTAAAAGGAGGAGGAGGGCAATGATGAAGCAAATCCCAGTCTGAAAGGGCAGAAGGAAGACTGTCAAAGGGAGCACGGGGTGCTGGCAGTGTCACAGCAGAGTGACACAGATGTGCAGGAAGGCAGCTTTCTAAGGGACACTTTGTCTTTGATTACACCAAAATAACAGCAACTTTTTGAACGTCTCTCTATTTTTCTATTTGTCAGTGACTGTCCTTGCCATATTCCATGAGCTCCAGGTTGATGTTGAGCTGTATGCCCTTCTCTTTGGCGAAAGCGTCCTCAATGATGCCGTTGCCATAGTGCTGTCTTCGTAAGTGTCTTCTGTTTTTATTTTTAATTGTTATGTATGTTACATGTCAGGTGTTGGGGGGGAGCCACTAGGCCTTGCTCCTGTAAAATTGGAGCAAGGGAGTTTACAAGAGCATATTAAGTGTCCCAAAAAGCTGTAGTGACCTTCTGATGCATGTCCTTATTGCACTGCTTCTTAGGAGTCTGGGTTGTCCTTACAACTTCCCACTGCATGATGGATGGTTTTGGTTTGCTTTTATGGCCAGTTGACCAAACCATAAGAAAGTTTTTATGTCCCTCTGAAACAGGAAGAGCACCATGCCTGCTTTTCAGCCACAGGATCCCACTGATTGCTTTGCTGATGGCTTTGCTTCTACTTGCCTTCCTTGCCTTCCCCAAATACGTGCTTTTGTTTAGGTGGCAATAGCTGGCATAGCAGCTGTTTCCTTTCTCTCCCCACTTTCTGTGCATTGAAGGCACGGTGTTTCTAGCACTCAGAGTTAATGCCCTGGACTGAACACAGGAGAAACTTGCTAAAGAATGTTGTATATTTAGTATTTTATGTCCTCTGCATGTAGGACGTATTTTATCTGCGTTTTCACTGTGTTGTCATCATGGGAATTTGTTTGGAAATATATAATATCTGCAATGGTGACAGCTTAACGGATAGCTAAGACTAATGCAGAAAATATTTCTGGAATACTTGTCACTCCAGCATGCTGGTTGTGTGGGTTTTACTGCAGGCAGCAAGTAACATACTGTGAGCTGTGAATCGCCACCCGCGTGAGTTGTGTTTACTGAATCGAGTGTTTCTGTTGGGGCTTCTGGAACTGTTTGTATTGCTCACTCTGGCTTTTATGCTGGATGTGTCACTGCTGGTGTGAGAGGAAACGCTGCACAGCCACATCATGTTTCAGAAGGGATCACGAATGAGGAAGGAACGGGGTCTCCCAGCCTGTGCTGGGCGGTTCTGGGTAGGAGTAGGTGGATTCAGCATCAGAGGAATGGAATTTTTGGTGGATCTTGGCACACTTAGGTGAATGGCTCTGTAAGCAGTGATTTGCCTCTTGCACTGGTTCAGTACCAGCATTGTAGCTGTTGCTCTGATTTCCTGCCTTCCTCTCTCCACAAGCTGAGCTCAGTCCACCCCCTCACCAAAACAGGATAATTTGCACCAAGGCTGCAGCTCCGAGCTCAGTCAGCAGTTATTTTATTTTGCTGCAGGGCCTCTGGGCAGCATGAGACACTTCTCAGGGGCATCTCAGCAGTTGCCATGTACATGATTTAAAGCTTGCCCTGGTCTCTGTTTTCACTGTCACCACAAGCAGTGTAAGGCAGCCCCAGGCAGCACTGCGAGTGTCTCATGGTCAGTGCACAGGTAGTTCAAGGGTAGCCTTGAGTCACCTGGACACAGCCACGTGTTGAGTGCAGGGAGGAGGTGAGGGCCTCTTGTGCCAAGGAGATCTCCTCCAGGAGCAGTCCAGAGGTCCTACTTATGGTTCCCTTTTTTAAATTTAGTTTGGCATTTGCCTGTTTCACAGCAGAGGCATAAGTAGGGGAACCAGATGGGGCTGGTTCTGCTCCCACAAGTACAGTGGGACCTGCTCCCCAGTTAGGAGCTGTTGGAAAGGTCAGGAATTGGGTGGTTTCTGGGCAGGCAGGCAGGCTGTGCTGATGGAGGAGCTGCCACCTGGGTAACAGATAGTGGTGGGTCCCACCTTGTCTCAGGGTGAAGAGGAGCCCTAGCCACAGCTGGATGAGTGCATGGGTTCAGTTACAGCCCCAAGAAGTGTTATCAGCTCCTTGCACATGGTTTTTGCTGGGATCTGGGTGCTCTGAGGCTCCTCCCTGCTTTCAGCCCCAGACAAGTGTCTGTTCCCCTGCTTAGGGAGCAGGATCCGTGCCATTCTGTTCCTGCCTTGTGCTGTCTTGGCCTGGCCTGGCTTGCAGCAGCAGGGAACTTGTTGCAGGGTGATGAGGAACTGAACCCAGAACCGAAAGCCAATGGGCAGTGAGGTGCCAGGGCTGTGGTTTGGAAGCAGTGGAGTAAGTGCAGCCACAGGGTCTCTACCTGCTTCTTCTGGAGGGAGGTTTCACAGACACTAAACACCTTGGGAAGCCCCATGGGCAGGGACAGGGGAAATAAAGGGCAGGTGGCAATAATGTCTTATTAGTGATGCAAAAGAACAAAACCAGAAGGAAAACTGTAAGAGATTAAAACACTAAACTGACACCCAAAGAGTTTGTTGTGGAGGGGAAATGAAACTAGTCTGTGTTTAAAAAAAACCACCCAAACAACAAAACCATGAAACCCAAAACTCCAGATCAAGAGCATGGTGGTGAATGAGAAGTGTAAGATGGGATTGACAGAAGGAATTAAATTACAGGGAGAAATCTTTGACTTGCAGTGTAAAAGGCAATGCAGAAAAATGAGATGTATTAGAAGAAGAGAAGTTTAGCAAGGGAAGTGGCTGGCCCATGGTATGTTGTCATTCGTGTTGCAGAAAAACTTTGGTGTGTAGTTAGGGGAGAAAGCTGCAGGATATGGTTGCAAGGCAGTAAGTGCCTGTTCCAGCATAACTCAGCAGGTTAAACAGCAAACGTTTAAAGTTCACATCCAGGAGTTTTAACGGAGCCAGCCAAGGGATTGCTAACTAGGAAGTTAATGGTTTTGGTAAGTTTATATCAAAGAAAGCAATGTAAGGAGTTCAGTAAATGGGATTTAGGAGCTGGGTAAGGGCCCCCCTGTATCTCAGCCTTTCCCAGTGAATCAGTAGAATGACTGATGTGAGGCTTAGCTTATCAGGAGTTATGAGGGAGCAGATTCAGAGATGGGATCAGCGTGGCAGACCTGTTTGCCATCCCATCACAAAGGTCTGCTGAGGTTTGGTGGATGCAGCGAACAAACAGTGTTGCTGTTGTGAATGGCACAGTGCTGTCTACCTTGCTACCCTGTGATATTGCACTTCAGAACTCAGAGCAGTGCAAACTAAATGTAGTACATGTTAAGTGTGGCGAAACAGCAGAACTTAACTGTTCTCTGGGGGATTCTCACATCAGCCGCCTCGGTGGAGTCGACGGAGAAATTTAGGCTTCTCACTTGAGTGGTTTGTGGTCCCACAGCGCTTGGCTTTTACAGAGAGCTGGTGCCAGACCCTCAAAATACCAGCATAAATGACAGGCTTTGGTCTGATGCTCTGTGGTGTCTAGGAATAAATGCAGAGCCATGCCTAGGATGGGTGGCTGAACCATGAAGAGGCTGGTGGAAGGGAGGGGGATCCCAAACTCCCCAGGACAGTTTGGGCCTGCTGCCACTGCATGCTGTGATCCCAGGGGATCGCAGTGCCTCCCTGACTCCTCAGGCTCAGTGTTTGCAGTGGTTGTAGCACTTTGCAAAGCTGCTGTAGTGCCGTGAGGTGCCTCTGCCTCCAGACTAAGGAGTGTTTTGTGTGTGCTTTCCCTCCCTCTTCCAGTTCAATTGTTGCGTATCAGCCGGCGGGTGACAACAGCCACACGTTTGATGTCACAGCAATGTTCAAGTCCATCGGGATCTTCCTGGGGATATTCAGTGGATCTTTTGCGATGGGAGCAGCTACTGGAGTTGTGACAGCTTTAATATCCTTTGTGTTGTTTTTTTTTTTCCAAGTGTTTGCATAACAGCTTCTTCTTTTGCGGAGATGCATCTCACTCAGATATTTTGTGGTTTTTTTTTCCCTAAGTTAACAAAGGGCAGTGCCATAACCTTTTTAGAGTCAGACTGTGTAGTGTTGCTGGGATACACAATTGGATTTGATGTGCTCTTAGCTTGCAGTGTCTCTCCAAATTGTCCTTAACCATCTGCAACGTCACCAAGTTCACCAAACTTCGGGAGTTCCCGTTGCTGGAGACCGGCTTGTTCTTCTTGATGTCCTGGAGCACATTCCTGCTGGCTGAAGCATGTGGCTTTACAGGCAAGCTCCAGCACAGCCCTACATCTGGAGATCTGGAGATCTGCAGGGATCATGGGGCTGCTGAGTTTTGCTTCTCCCACTATTGATTGCAGATGGGGTTCCCCCTCTGCTTACAGATGTTTAATTACTCTGGGTTCTGGGGTTACTGCATTAAGTCTCCTACACTACTGGGGGGCAGCTCTGCTCCCTTTTCATGGCCAGGAGTCTAATGAGGTGCTCTGCTCCCCAGGTGTGGTGGCTGTGCTCTTCTGCGGGATCACACAGGCCCATTATACCTATAACAACTTATCTACAGAGTCCCAGCACAGAACTAAGCAGGTGAGAACTCCTCAGCCTCCTTCAGCCTCTCTCAATTTCAAGTTCAATATTTTTTCCTTCCTTCTAGGCAGAATTAGGCACATCTGTCTCCCTGCAGCTGGATTTTACTAGGGTTGCTTCCACAGAAGTAGTTGTTGTGTGACGGATGGGCTGACATGCTTTTCTTGTTAAATCTGTGTTATGTCTAACTCGCTTTTAATTTGTTTTTCTCTTTCAGTTGTTTGAGCTTCTGAATTTCTTGGCAGAAAACTTCATCTTCTCCTACATGGGACTGGCACTGTTCACCTTCCAGAACCATGTCTTTAACCCTACCTTTGTGGTGGGAGCTTTTGTATCCTTTGGAGCCCATTTAATAAGACAAGAAAGAAAGGGAGAGGTGCATCATTCCCAATTTGTGTTTTCATTTAAATGGATGGGTTTGGTTTTTTCCAATCAGTTTAGCTTTATTTTTAAAAAGGGATTTCTTCCATGTAGTGATGCTTTTTCTGGTTATTTTAAGAAGACAGAGATTCTTTTTCTAGTTTGTTTGTTTTTTGTTTTTTTTTTTTTTCTTTCTCCTGTCTTCTCTCCTTTCGTGGGCATTTGAATCAGCTGCTGTGGGGACTCATCAGTCAATGTGACCGTGATGCCAAATGCCAGATGTTGTCACATGGCAGTGTGGCACCAGGAGTGGCTGGTTTAGCTGTTTATTTCCTCTCTTCTCTGCTAGTCCACTTGGTTAACCCTGAAAAAAAGCCTTTTTTTGGTCAAACAGCACAGTTAAAGCTACAGTAGATGCCTCTGAATGATGTCATGAGAGAGGATTTCCCCTTCTGCAAGCTGAAGCTGATTTGAACAAGAGATTGACCCTGGTGTGTTTCAGAAAAACAAGGATTTTGAAGGAATTTTTTTTCATATCACAGGGAAGCCAGTTAAACGTGCAGAATTATTTTCACCCTTTGCATGCACTGATGCAGGTTTATACTGATAAACAAGACACTGTTATTTGCCAGTGCTGCCCCATGGGTTTGCAGTGGGCTCAGCTGGATTTCTCCAATGAGCTTTTGTGGGGTTGCAGTGGGGTAAAGGAGGCGAAGAGCAGGGAAATGCCATTTGGGTGGTTATATTGGAATTTTGTGCTGTGCCTTTTCAGTAGGAACTGGCTAACTTGCTGATGAAATAGCTCATTCATGAGAGAGATCATGAAATACGTCTCTTATGCAAATTCATGATATTCAGGAAAGCACATAAAAGCTGGTAGCATTTTCCACATTATTCAAGGCTGCACTGAATACTGGCTCCAAGATTATTTTTGCCATCTGGGTGCTGGTATTAAAAGACACAGCTTCAAAGATAAAAAGCAATATGAAGGGGCTGGTGATTCTTGTATCTCGCAGGCTATAAAAACAGAAAGGGTATTAGATTTTTTTTTCCTTCTCAACTGCTGCTGCTTTCATTTTGCTGAATAATCTTTGGTAATGGGACTTGGCTTAAAGCTTCAAACCCAGCTGTGAAGTGTGGTGTGCCAGGGAATGTCAGAGGGGTTGTAGCTGTGATAACTTCAGCTTCACAGAAGACAGTTCTTGGGGTGGAAAATGGACCTGGCAGGGGGGAACATACAGTGGGAAAAGGTGGTTTTTCTCTCCTCTCACTTGTCTGAGACATCCTTTCATCATTTCCTGTGTTTTTTTGTGCTCGTCTCTGTATGATATTCCTGAATTGCAGTGTGTGCTTTGCTTCAGTGAGGCAGCAGCCTGCTCTTCCCACACTGCTGTGCCACTCAGAGCTGGGTTATTATCCCTGCAGCCAGAGGACCGGCATTTCCGGCAGGCAGTAGAAATTGTCTCTGTGTGCAGGTGGAATGTGATGGGCGACACAGGAAGAGCAATTTCCTTAACATGTGCAAATACAGCTTGCTATCTTCCTAGGAAGAGCTGCCAATATTTACCCACTGTCATTTTTACTGAATTTGGGGAGAAGAAATAAGATCGGAACGAATTTGCAGCACATGATGATGTTTGCTGGTGCGTTGCTCCGCTCTTGCCTCCAACCATGTGGCACATTGTCACTTCATTGACCCCAAGAACCTGGAAATGTTTCTTGTTTGACTCCGAATTTCTTATGGGCAATATCTGGAGGGGAGGCTGGGCAGGAAAGGGCTCCCTTAGTGGTGTGGATGCCTTGGTTTTGGAACGTAGGAATGAGCTCCTCCTGCCCTGCTTTGAGTGCATGGCATGGGGCAGGAGTGATGGGCGATGCAATCATCACTGCTTTTCTCTGGATGTGGATGTCCCATCAGAGAGGCGGCACCATATGTGGGGCAGCAGGATGTAAACCCCAGGTGGGGAGTTCAGCAGTGCTGACACAGCTCCTCCACTGTCCCTTCCTGTGGCAGGGCTGCGAGGAGCCATGGCCTTTGCCTTGGCCATCCGTGACACGGCCACCTACGCCCGGCAGATGATGTTCAGCACAACCCTCCTCATCGTGTTCTTCACGGTGTGGGTGTTCGGCGGGGGCACCACGGCCATGCTGTCCTGCCTGAATATCCGGTGAGTGCGGCCTGCGCGGGGCTCTCCTGCCACAGCACGTCCTCTCCCTCGCCCTGCTCTCAGGTTAAGGTGCTTGGTTTTAAGAGACAAGAGTTAGGATGACATCCTTTCCCCCCTGGACCCCGGCACGCACCCGCCTGGCATTGCATGTGCTGACCCTGTGCTTGTTTCTCTCCCCCACAGAGTCGGTGTGGACGCGGATCAGGAGAATGTGGTGAGTGAGCGCTGCTGGGCAGCTCTGCAGAGGACCCTGCGCTGCAGCCATCAGGGCAGGGGTTACGTTGAGACCCTGTGAATGCCTGTCTGTGCTCCTCTTCCTTCCAGCTCTGCGAGTTTTTAGCTCCTCTGGTGAAAGAATTTGCAGTCAGTGGGAGTCACAGCTTTTCTGTGCTTTTTTTCTGTGTTGGGATTAGAATGAGGCTTGTTTTGACTCAGCTGGAAAGAAGGGTACAGAAGCAATGCTGGGCTGTTTAGTCACTTCACGTTGCTGCTGCAATAGACTCGATCTCTCCCTTGCTGGATCTGAAATAAATCCCAACATGAGGGTGACATGGAGGCTCCTTGCCTCATCCCAGCATGCGGGGCAGTACAGAAATGCCATTTACTGACTCGTTTTATGTAGCATTTTCTGTCCCACTTTTATCCTTGGGTGCTCTCAACCCTCCTTTGCCCCCCATTTCCTGTGGGTAGTTAAGTGGCAGCCCCGGAAGCACTGACCACACTGAGATAAATGCTGGAGCTCTGGAGCTGTGGGAGTCTTCCTGCATGTCAGCTCCGAGCTGTCTCACTCATGCATCTGCAGCCTGGTCATGCTGTGGATGTGGCTCTCCTTGGTTTCAGTGGTGGGTTCTGCAGTTGGAGGTTCATTTTATTCAGAGCCATTTATTGGGCTGTTCACCTCCTAGAGAGAAGGCATCAAATGCTATAGACAGCCCAGAGCTATAAATCTGTAAGCCAGATTTCTGTGAAATACATAATTGTGTTCATAGTCCACTCCAAACAGCTTTATATTTTTTCCTCTGACTAAAAGGAAGCCTGGAGTCCTCATAAAACATCATTATTTGCATGCAGAAGTCTCAGGCTAAGGTTTGATGGAGTTTGAACCTGTCAGTCACGATTAAATATGATGCTGGATGTAGCTGCTGGCTCTAAGGCATTTTAAACCTTGTGGCCAGACACTGGAAGGCTCTAGCAGAAAAATGGTTGCTCTGTGCTTTGATACCACCTCCCTAAGGCTGTTGAACGCTGCTTAATTCAGAGTGTGAGCTGGAAGCACTTTCAGGCTGTTGTGGTGTGAATGTCCTTACACCCCCTGCAGCCCAAAGGCTTCCTCTGGAGGGGCTGTGGGAAGGTGTGTGTATTCTTACACGCTCTGGGGATAATCCAGTGTCCCATGGGGTATCCTGGGCCTGATCCAGGTCATGGTACGTTGCCCTGCCCGTGTTTAATGGTCTGCTTTCCTGCAGGGTGTCCCAGAGAGCGAGAGGAGGAGTACGAAGGCCGAGAGCGCTTGGCTCTTCCGCATATGGTACAACTTCGATCACAAGTATCCTTGAGCAGCACTCGGGGTGTGCCATGTCCAGTCCCACTGCCCAGGCAGCCCTGTTGACCTGGAGCATGACGTGCTTCCTGCTTAGCAGAGGAGCCAGGATTTACTTTCCCATTACACTGCTGGATTTTGTAATCCACTCATGTCTGTGGCTGCAAGGAATGACCCGTTTCCACCGTCCTGCCGTTAGTGGGAATGCAGTGGCAGCTCCATTTAAAGCCAGGCTCTCCAAGCCCGTAATCCCAAGGGGTCCTTGATCCCGGTGGCAGGGGGCAGGAAGGGCAAGGAAGGAGCCCTGAAGCAGCCCTCTTTCTGGATCTGTGCCCCTCCTCCCTTTCACATGCTGTGCTGTGAATTAGTGGAGGAGCCATTTGTGTTTGAGAGGCACAGGCTGATGGGACAAGTGATGCTTCTGAGCATCTTATCAGGGCTATGTCCTGGTCTACTCTTGTCCCTCTTTTGTTGCATTCATGTTGCTCATCCCTATAGTTTTTGTGCTTCCAGACACTTTTTGTTTCTTCGCTTCCTGCGATTTCCTCGAGACACTCGAGTCCCCCTCACTGCTGCCATCCTACCACTTGATTTACTGACATTGCCCCATTCCTTTCTTCCTTAACCCTCTCCATAGTTATCTAAAGCCTCTCCTGACACACAGTGGTCCCCCACTGACAACCACCCTCCCAGGGTGCTGTGGGCCTATTGCCCGGTGCCTGACGAGTCCACAGGCGTACGAGGTGAGTCCATCACTGTCCTTTCTGTCAACATTGGTGAGTTTGACATGTTTATCTTTTTGTGTTACTTCTGAATGCTGCTCCACAGCACTGAGCTGAGGGGAGATCAGGTACTGGGACTGATGGATGAGTTAACTCCCATGAGTATTTTGCTTCTCCAAGCTAGCTATTTGGTCATCAAGGGATTAGTCGTGAATTCATGGTGGTTCCTCAGTGACTGGCTCAATGAAGCTGTCATGGCTGTCCTTCCCCAGGCCCGACTGGGAAGACACACCATTCTCCATCCCCTGCTTTCTTCCAGCCTTGCAGCTGAGCCATTCCTGCAGCTGCACCACTCACAACCACAAAGGTTGCCAGCATTGCCGTGCCCAGGAGCCCCTTGCAGCAGCAGCTCTCCATAGCAGGAGTTTCTTGCCCTGTCTGCAAAGTATGAGTGTCAGGTTCCCTGACAAACTAGAGGTGGCTGTGATGGGTCGGAGACGTGGTTTCTGTGCTTTTAAGTATTTTGGTCCTGTCAAAGCCACTCAAAACTGCATTCCCCATGTGTCTGGGCATGACACCAGAAAGAAGAGAAGTAGGAGAGCCCTTTCAGGCAGTCTGCAGGGAAATCAGTGTGTGGTGCAAGTCACCTGGGCCCAGAGCTGAGTGAGTTTGTCATGTCTGATTTTGGCCACGGCGCAGGCGAGTCTGTGACTCGGTGCCTCGATCTGCTCGCTCGCCATCGCCTTGTGATCGCAAACGGCCGCTCAGGAGGAGCTCAACAGCACTTCCCTCCTGTTTGTTCCCCAGAATCAGGAGCAGCTGAAGGACGATGACTCTGACCTCATTTTGAACGACGGGGACATCAGTCTGACCTACGGGGATTCCACTGTCAACACCGACTCGGTGGCGTCCAGCGGGACGTCGCGGCGGTTCGTGGGGAACAGCTCGGAGGACGCGCTGGATCGGGAGCTTGCCTTTGGGGACCATGAACTCGTGATCCGGGGAACCCGCCTGGTCCTGCCCATGGACGATTCAGAGCCCCCATCCAACGTCCTGGATAATGCAAGACATGGTCCAGCATAAGGTTGCTCGGTTTAATTTGACAGTAATATTTGCATATATGATCAAGAAGTATGTACTACCTAATGCATGTCTCAAAATGTCTAAGCTGTATAAATATTATTTATATGGTGTCAGAAGAATATAAATATTCTCTGCCAAGCACTTGTAAAGAACAAGCTGCAAATTTAAGTTAAAAACTGTGTTGACTGCACTATGTAGGGTGGAACTGTTTTAGCGTAAGAGTCTTTTGCACACAGTGAGCTTCGTTAATGTGTGATTTGATGAAGGGTTTAGTTCCCAGCGGGTAAGTAAAGGAGCTGACTCCCTGTTCATCCTCTGAGCCTGGGAGAGGAGGGCAGGGAGGTGCTGGTGAGCGGTGGAAATCACTTTCTAGTCAGATGAGGATTGTTGGGTCGTTTTTGGTCTCTGATCTTTGAATAGTCATGTTTGAAATATCAGCCCACAGACCCTCTCACCAGGCAATGGATGGTGATAAACTTGTTGACTTCGTGGGAACCTGGAGACTTTCTGCATTTTAATGACCCCTCTGTCCAAGCCCAGCTTTAGTGGGCACGTGACAGACCCGGCCAAAGCTGACAGCAGGGGCTGTGGATGTCTGGCTGCTCAGATGGGAGCAGGAGAGAGGGATGGTCGGTGTCTGTAATTGTTTTTAGAAGAAGGAGGTGATCCCACAGAACCAGGCATGCACAGATTTTAGGGCTGAGTCCATCTTTCAGTTATGGCTCAAGCAGCAGCTTCCTAGAGCCAGCCATCAAATCCTCAATTGGCAACTAAATTTCACGTTTGGGAAGTGACTGTGTCTTTGTGCAAGCGAACCTCTTCTCCTGCAGCCACAGATGTAGCCAAGGTGTGCAGACCTACTGCAGCTGCACAGGGGGCCGTGGAGCCCAGGCAACCTCAAACACAAGCTTTAGGGCCACAGATTGACACAGTACCTCTGGAGCTCTCCAGAGGCACTGGACATCCAGGTGGTACTGAAGGGGAGCCATCTGTCCATCCGTCCTCCTGTAGAGTTGAAAACCATTGCACTTTGTTTGGTACCTCCTTAGCATGCTGTGTGTCTGCAGTCCCCACCCGATCTCTCTCGTCTCTTACCATTTAATGAGAAAAGTTTCTGAGTTGATTTGTTTGGGTTTAATTTAAATTTTTGTTTTCCAGGGAAGAGCACAGAACAAGTTGTGATTTCACACAAGTGTTAAAGGATTTATTCTGTAGTTATGGGAATGGCTAAAGGTGCAGTGAAACTGTTAACCCTGACATCCTTCTTTTTCTCCTGAAAAGGGGGAATCACAGAAATTTACTGTATGTAATTTTATTGTCTATTTTATCTACAGTTTTGCTAAACAAACCTTTCAGGGTTACTGGTGCACTACAGGCCTATTCTGGAGTTAACCCTCTCCAGAGGGCTTAAACAGAGGTGTTTAAAATAAAAATTAATGAAAAAGAGCCAGGTGAGTCCAAGCACTCACAGCTCCCATTAGCTGTCCTTGGAACGAACTCTGCATCTCTCAGGATCCAAACCTGAGACCTCAGAGCAGTGTCCCTGTGGCTGTTTTACTCAGCATCGCCTGAGAGTTGGAGACAGCAAATCCTGAAATTTCAAGTGTATATGTATAGTTGAGAAAATAACTTTACACATTTTTTTTTGTTTTTCATTTTCTCAGGTCTAAGTAACATTGCCTTAAAATTATGGATGTGAAACGAATTATTTTGGCAGTTTATCCCCAAGAAAATGCTTTCTTTTTTCTTCTGAACAAAATATATAAGTGTTGCCATAGGAATCCCCTGGAAGGGGGGTAATGCTCTGTTTATATTTGGATAGGGCATCTTTCTTGCACCTGTAAATGGCATCCCGCTGTTAACATTGCTGTTGGATTAGCACTGGCCTTTGTTTCCTACTATGCAGGAATTCCATAAAGTGAGTGTGCATTTTATATGATGTCTGTAACTTAACTTCATGTGTTTAAAAAAAAAATAATCAAAAAAGGATTTAAAAAAAAAAAAGTAGGAACCTGTTGATTTTAGGTTTACTGCCTCACTTGTCCATCCCGTTTTTCGTTCGTTCTGCCTTTTCGAAGAGGTATGATAAATAACTACCTCTTGTTTTTTCCTGTATAGTCTGACTATGAATTCAATTTACAAAGTTGGTGCAGCTGGAGGAGCAGAGCAGTTCTGCTCCCCCTGACAGCCCATGGTCCCAGCAGCAAGGCCCAAGGCTCAGGGCTCCCTCCCAGGCATCCCCAGCTGAGGTGCAAATTCCCAGCCGAGCGCTGCAAGGTGGCCACAGAGGGATGTTTTACCATGGCTGTGGTAGCATTCCTCTCCTTCTCTGACCCTTCAACTTCAATAATTTACCCACTCACTGTAAGCTTGCCAACACATTACCATAAGCCTCAACTTTTGATGCCAGTAGCAGTTCAGTTAGTACATTAAAGAAAAAAAAAATTACAAATCATCATTTTATGGGTTACCTGTGAACTCTTATGATTCATACATAATATAACCAGGACTGTTTTTAACAGCCTTGGTGAATTAATGAATCTAAGCTCAAATTCAGGAGAGATTTAATAAATGACTCAGATTCATCCTCAGCTGATTATTTTCTTTGCCTGGTTGCAGCAGAGCATCCACGAATGCCTGGCAGGCAGATGCAGAGCCCTGATACTTGTGTGCTGCAGATGGAGTTAAAGGTACCTTGGAGAATCAGGGCCTGAGACCTTTTGCCAAACTGATAACACAGGCCTGAGGAGGCACATTACAGTGCCCACGAAGATTTAGAGATGGTGCCCTTCTTTTGTAAATTGAATTTTCATGGTTTTTGCACATGAAAAAGCATTGTAGGTAAAGTTATGATTTGTACTGGTACTGTCAATTTGTGTGGTAATGGCATTAACCCCGTAGCTGTGGTGTTTGTGCAGCTGATCTATGATAGCTGATGATCACTGTTGGACCTTCTGTTTACACTGACTAAATCCTTTACTGTTGCGTTGTACTGTGAAAGAAGGATTATGGGCCTATAAAAGATTTTTTTTTGAGTTGTGTGTACCGTTTCATTAATTCACACGGAAATAAATCTGTAGCAAAGTGACAATGTGCCACTCGACCTTCTTAGAGCAGTTTGTTCATGGCCTTTGGCCGGGGGGTACGGGAGCAGCCACGGATGAGGGTGCTGGACCCCATGGAAAGGAAGGCAGCTGGGCTGGGGGGGCACACTCCTGCCTCCAGCCCATCTCCTGGGACACAGCCCAGCCCTGGGGCCATGCTCCCTCCCAGGAACAGGTGCTGGGGAATGGAGGGATGCTGATGTTTGCTAAAAGCTGCTGTAGCTCCGAGGTTCCTCCCAGAGCAGCAAACCCAGCTGGGGTAGCTCTGCTCACTCGTGTGCTCTGGGGCAGAGGGTGGACCCGTGTGAGAGGCATCACTATGGGATGTTTGTAAAATCCAGGCTCCTGAGCTTTCATGGGGTTTTATATCCAGTGGTTTTGTTGAACTTGCAGGTGGGCTCCTGGCTGGTGATTCTGCCCTCTGTCTCCTGCCTGTGCCATTTTGGTGCCCTGTGCTGCTGGAGCAGCTGAAGAAGCAAGTTGTTCAAATGCTTTACAATCCTTCAGTACAGAGGGCACCTCAGAAACTTCAGGAATCTGTTTTTGAGGGCTTCGATTCACACAGGATAACCTTCATGTCTTGAATAGTGTAAAACCACATTGTTCATAGCTCTGCATCGCTGGGGGAGGATAGCCCTGAAACCTGGTTAAACACTTGTCTCTCATCCATAGCAGTGAACAGCTGAGGGGATGTCTCTGCTGCTTTGCAAAGGGGCTGTGGTCCTTGTGTGGGGTGGCACATCCTGAACTCTCCTGCTTTGGGCTTTGCCAAAGCTGTACCTGCAGCTCACAAAAGCACTGTGAGTTCTGTGAGCAAGAGGGGCTTGTTCAGCATCACTGTGGTCATGGGTGGCCTGTACTGGAAGTCACAGGAGTGGGACAGGAGACAATGGTGTCTGTATTGTTATTCTTACTATGAAATTATGCTAATTCCACTGTGCACTATCACACTTTTAAATCCTGACAGTTGGAATAAACACCACTAATCCCACTGTATATGTGCTCTCCAGCCCAGCTTGGGTCAGACTCATGCATGTAACTAAAACAAACAAGGACAAAATTTAGCAATTGGAACAAAAGCCCTTTGGCAGCTCTTCACCTTCACAAACCCTCAAAAGAAGTGCAGCACACCCCTTCAAATGGATTGTTTCCTTGAAATAAGGTATGAATCAGGCCCTGGGACTCACCATTGGTGAGCAGAATCTCCAGTGCCCAGAATGTAGCTGGGACCATCCGGTGTGCATCCACCCTCCCCAGCACAGGCAGCTGCAGGCAGGCACCCTCTGGGATGCCATGTATCAGCCATGCAAAAATATGTAAGATAGGTGCTTCTCAGAGGCACTGGAAGCAGGGACAAGGCAGATCCCTTCATGGTCTGGGGAGAGGGACTTGCACTGAAGGCTAATCAGCTGATTAGTCCCTGTTTAATAGTTCTGTTCAGTTTGAGCTGATGAGGGGCAGCTTTCAGTCAGGCTGTGGTACCATCTGTCCACCTTCATGTGGGGAGCAGTAAAACACTGGGAAATGGGCCAGCACTGGGTATCTACAGCCTCAAAAAATCACTGGGCTGTTTCTACAGCAATCCTGTATTCCCATGCCCAAGGCACAGACAGTCCTGTGCATTTGGCTTTCTGTCTCCATGCATTTATGTAAAGTAAAATTAAAAAAAAAAAAAAAAGAAAAAAAGAAAGGATTTCTTTCTTCTTCCTTATATTGGCCTGCAAGGAGCTCTGGTCCTTGCTGGGTCCTCTAGATGGCAATATTGGAAAGGACAGCAATTGTCCATCACGGCCGTGTCCCTGCAGGTCCGGACAGTGCAGAGTCCCTGTTCCAGAGACCCTCTCCATCCCCCACCGTGCCTCATGCACCGCCCAGCCGAGTCTTCATCAGCAGAAAGGAGAGGAGACCCTGCTGCAGCACTGACTGCTCTGAGCCCCTCTGCAGAAGCCGCCACCACCTCAAACTCCCAGGAGTCTGGAGTGACCTTGTGCTCACGGAGTGTACATCTCCCCTGCACCATGTTTCCCCTTTAAGCCCAGCTGCTTGTTGGCACGTTGGGTTTTTTTTTTTTCCTCTATTAGGCTTTCAGAGTGAGGAGCGTAAGGCCAGTGGTCACAAGCTGGCTGCAGGATCAGCTTTGGGTCAGAAATGAACTGCTGCCCTTGCTGGAGCTGCTGACAAGTCTCAAAGCTGGTTCAACACTCTCCACCCCATCCCAGCAGTAAAACTGCAAGGGCACCTTCCTCCATGTGTTCCCATGTCTCACAGGTAGGGCTTCACCTGGGCACTAAGCCACTCCTAGCACGAGGTGTTGCTGACATCTGCAGCCAATTTGTGGTTATCATGGCTGTTTGCACTATTCCAGGAGGACTTTCTCTCTGCTTAGCTCTGAGCTCATCACAGCCCCAAAACAGTGTCACCAGATGTGGGGATTTTTCAGCAGGAAACATCCTGGTGATAGGAGGAGAGGAGGTGGGGGTGGAAGTGCCTATGGGATGATAATGGGTCCAAATATATTCTTACAGTACTGAATTGCAAAAAACTCTTTTGGCCACATGTGTCTGTGATTGGAGAATAACTGGAAGATCAAGCAACTAAAATGGAAACAGAGAAATGGTGTCCTTGCTGACATTCATAACAAAATCTGCCAAGCTGATGAGGGAACCCAGAGGCTGGCAGTATTTGTGTACTCTGTGTGTCCAGTGCAAGCATAGCAACACTGCCCAGCACAAGCGCTGTGTGTGCCAGCTGCAGCCCATCTCCCCTGCTCCCTGCTCAGCTGGGGAGCCATGTGGGTGGCATTTACAACTCACCTGGGGCCTTCAACAACACTAACATCAGAAGCTGCTTTGCACCTTGCTGGCAGGGGCAGCACTGGGTCTGGCTCCCAATATCCCTAATTCCTGCCATGGCTGAGAGGGGAGTGGCACAGCAGCTGTGGGTCTGATCTCCCTGAAGGCTCCTGGCCCTCAGACAAGCTGGATAAGAAGGAAAGCAAAGTCTTGGTGTATTGGCTGCTGCAGGAGCAAAGTGTCAGGTAAGGCTGTGACTGGAGAGCCCAGAGCCAGGGAAAGCAGAATTCCAGCCTGCCACCACTCAGTGTTGCAGGAGGTCTGCTCTCAGAACAGCATTTGGGAACCAGAGGCTCAGGAACATGTTACTTTGGGACTTGCACCCCTCACACAGCCCATCTTGGTGCTTTTTCTTACTCCAGCCCTTACAGTCCAGGCACTTAGAGCTTGGGTCAGAGGCTACAAGATCCTTTAATGAGTGCAGGGAACTCTATAAGATTCAGGACACTGGGGTAGCAAAGCTTTGAATTTGTTGTCCAATATTTAGACATGCATATATACAAAAGGATTTGGTCTTTATTAATTGGCCTTTCATAGGAAATTCCACCAGCTGTCCTCCTCCCAAGGGTGCCAGCGATGCTCCAGCCCCAAGGAGCCCATATATGGTTGCAGTCTCCTAACCCTGCATGTTCCACAATAGTGTGGTCATGGCTACATTTAAGGATATGTGTGAACATTGCTCCCTTTCCTGTATGCATAAGGTCCCAAGAATGTGGACAAAGATAAAAAAGTGCATAAATTAAAGCTGTCAGCTCTGTGCAGCATGTCAGCCCTTCCACCTGCAGCAGCAAGGTTAGTTAGTTATTCCAGCCTACCCACATGGGTGCTGAGCTGGGCAGGCACCATGGAGCAAAGGATGCTTTGAGAATAGGAAAATACCAACTGGCTGAGCACTGAAGCATTTGGCAATGTAAATATGCCTAGGCCAAGACAGCAGCAGAGATTTTCCCTTGCCCTTCCTCCTCCTTCTGTTACAAACTATGGCCAAGAGCTGCAGGTACCAGCAGCTACCCCTGAGCCCTTTTTGTACATGAGGGATTTCTGTAGCCCAAATTCTGCTTGATTCTTCTGCCCAAGACACCTTCCCTTCCTCCTCCCTCTGTGGCTGTGTGTCCACAGCCCATGGCTAACTTCAGCTATGTTCATCCTCCAAACACAGCAATTGAACTATTGTCTCCTTCAGGGTTAGTAGCAGCAAATGTCCTGCAACCCGTTTACCACCTTGTCCTCTTCTCTCTGCCAGCTGAGACCCCTTTGGCTGATTTAGGATTTAGATTAATCACAGAAAATCAGAGAAGGGGCTACAGTAGGCGTGTTCTGCATCCCATCCACATCATCTCCCTAGCCCCTCCTTTGGCACTGGTTTGTACCAAAATGCACCTTTTCTGGTTAGTAGCTCCAAGGGCATAACCTTAAAGACATCTGAGGACAGTATGTCTGCACATCCCTGCAGCATCCTCATTTTCTGCAGTGCCTTGAAGTATCTGCTCTGCACCCTTTGGTGATGGATGGCTAAATCTGCTCTTCTGTGATATGGCTCACTCTCAGAATTCCCAGAGGTACAAGACAAAGAACAAGAGATGCAGCATTGCTTGATTTTTCCCCTTTTTCCAGGTAGTTAATATTAATCACTGATGCTTTTGGATATGTTGTGTGAATTCTCCAGCCTCTGAAGCTTTTGAGAATTGTAATGAGAGAGAATTGGAAATGCTTTTGTATCTCAGTGACAGATGGACCAGGTTTAACATAAATTTATTCTCTTCTCCAGGTATGCTGCCATTATTTTTTAGCTTTGGATTAGCCATGAAAATCCCAAAGCTGTTTAGCTAAATGATGTCTGAGTGGTCCAAGGTCACTGCTTGCATTGGTGTCCATTTCTTGAAGTGCAAAATCAAAGATTCCTCTGACAATGCAGGTCAAGTGACACAGTTCTGCAGTTGCACAGGGTATGTCTGAGTTATATTTTCCACCCTGGGACTTCAGAGCCACGTCCATTGCTCACATGTGAATGTACAAATTCTTACAAAAGGCAAACAAATTTCCCTTGTGACTTAGTTTCTGCTCCACATAGGCTGGTTCACCAGCTGGAGCTTTGTTGCTGAGATATTTGCTGTCGATAAAATACCTCAGCTCGGGTCAGATGCCTTGAAGGGCTCAATGCTGCCCTGTCAGAGAGAAGCCAGTGCTGTTTGGCTCAGAGACACGACTAAACTCAGCTCCATCAGTGACCTGTTGCTTCAGCTGCAGTCTGTGCTCCCGTAACAGAGCTGATAATAGACTGATGGTGCTCGTGACAAGGGTGTAGGGCTCGAGTCAAAAAACCCCTGGAATAAATGGATCATCCTGGCTTTACAGATATTTAAGTTGAGATTCCATAGCTAGCACTGGGCCTCAGCAATGCCTGCAAGACTGAATTCCATTGCTCTGGGGAAGAGAGCTCAGATGGAGGTCAGGCAGTCATGCCCAGATGGCACTGGGGCAGTTGTGTTTCCAGCAGCATGGAGCTGGCTGGGCTACAAGGCTCTGCTGATCTGGGGGTGGTGAGCAAATTTAATGTTGCAGATATACCAGCATCAGAGTGGGATGCATTGGCACCTCAGGCTGGGAGAAGGAGCATCAGCTGGCCTCCCCAGGAGTGGATGTGACTCAGGACACTGAGACAGTGGGGATTATGGTCTGTCTGAACGTCCTGGAGCACAACGAGCAGGACAGTTAATACCTGGACTTCTGTGCCTGGCCATGCTTCTGATGCAGCAGAATGAGTAAAGCTGAGGCACAGCGTGTAAATATTTATAGCTCAGTTACCAGGTTTCACGTTTGGCCAATCCCTCTGTCCCTCCTGACTCCTACCACTTGATGTTTGTGGCTCTGAGTTGCCAAGGACACTGGAAGGGGCAGAATCCTCTCCACAGGGAGCCAGGGGCACTGCTGGAGCACTTCTCCAGTGGGACCATCCAGGGCTCTGTGACTTGTTTCTGCAGCCAGAGCTGGTTCTGACTGTGATGACCCATCACAGGAGCACCCCCTGCATCACAGCCAGCAGCTCTGGCAAGGGGGACACGAGTCACTGACAGCCCGCAGAAGTCAGTCTGGCAGCATTTTTCACTGACCAGGTGTGCATGAGGGAGGTGGGAAGGGAATTCACAGCATCCAGAGGCCTTTTTCTGTTGGGAGACACTTCTACCACTCCTCACTGTAGTGAGTTACTGTCTTCAGGGGCTACTTCATCAAAATATAAGCAGTCTCTGCATAACTCTCTTGTTCCTCAGATCCAAAATATCTAATGCCAAATATTTTTCCCTGCTGTTGGTTCAGTTTCTTCTGTTCCCAATACTCACTTGAGCTGCTGAGTGGAAAAAAAAATCCCAATCTGCTTTTACTAGAGAGATTTATTTCAGTTTGAAAGTGTCAGGAAGACAGCTTCTCTATAGCCATGCATCTGTCTGAGACCTTTCTCTTGGGTCTCTCAGCTTTGACTTCAAACCATCTTTAAATCACTTTTCTTCAGCAGAATTCAGCAAAGAAGTGAGTTCTCTCATTTTTGCATAAAAGATGATTCCCAAAACATTTGGTTTAAACCAAAGGAAACACAGCCATGCTCCCTTCATGCCAGCTGAACTTAGTCAGTTGAAAATCCCATCTGACTGGAAGGAGAGCAAAAGTCCAGTACAGACAAATCTTCTTCACAGCCAGGTATCAAGTCTAAAATCTTTTGTTCAAGAAAGCTGCCTGACAGCTATTTACTGCAGCTCCTTGAGCACACTGAGCTCAGGAAATTGCATTCATAATTTCCTTACTGTCAAATGGTTTGTAATTTTCCCATGACCATTCCTTTTTTTTGTTTGTGAAACAAAGACTTTGGGAACCTTAACACAAATTTACTTTTTGCCTAACTATGAAGCTAACATGAAGTGTATAGTTTATATGTTATACAGTGTGTAGAAGGAGATACCGGTCACTTGATTTGTTTGGCATAGGGAATAAAAAAACCAACCTTATAATGTTAATACAATCTTTTATTTGCAAAGGGAAAATTGATCTTACAGAGAAATTGAAAATGCTCACATAGGCAGTGCTGTTGGACAGCAGGAGCAAGCAGAAAAGGTGTAACTTGGCTTCTCCACAATACCATCAGTGTAGATCTGAGCAATGTGACTCCCAGCATTTATATAAAAGAAAAAGCCTTAACTCTGGTTTATTCAGAGACACCTGGGCCTGGTGAGCTGGGCTGGAGTGACAGATCCCATCCATGACCTTGGACAAGGGGCTGCCCCGGGCACCACGTGGGTAGTTTAGGTTGGTACCTTGGAGCGCACCTAATTAAAGCCTCTGCATCTCTTCAGCTGCTATTAACTATCTCACTGAATATGGTCTTCACTGACATTTATTGTGAGTCACACAAAATCACTATTTAAAGAGCCAACAGAGCATTTATTAAGACTCCCCAGCTTGAGGCTTTGCATCCAGAGAGACAAGGACACACTGGCAGCTGGTGCTGGAGGGGACTGGGGTGAGACTCTTGTGTCCCATCCCATCCCACACTGCAGCAGAGAGGACTAGGAGATGCTGTGGCAGCAGAGGAGGTTTGTGTGACACTCTTGCAGTGCTGCCATGTCTCCAGCTCTGCCTTTGAAGCTGAACCTTCTCTACGGGGTGCTTTTGAGGCTGAAAGCTTGTCCTCTTTGTACCTGTCTGTTGTTGCAAAGCCTGCATTTTAAACAGAAACCAAGCTGCTCACATATCTTTGCCTCCCTGGGAAACGTGTAGGGAGCAAAAAGCGTTATTATGTCTTTTTGTACATGGGGAACCTGAGGCATTAAGTGAATCCCCCCAGCTCGGTGACAGAAGCAGAGCAAAGGCAGCCTCAAACAGCTGAGCGAGGGACTGCAGGCACTGAGCACAACTGCTCCTTTCTGGAGCATGTCCATAGTGTTCCCAGCAGCCCTGGAGCCAGGTAAGCAGTGCCTGAAGGATTGATGTTGTGACTCAGCCTAAATCAAGCAAGAGGTTTGTAGCAGGATGAGGAATTTAATTCTGGTCCCCTGAGCTTTAGGCAAACACTGTGAGCCCCCGCCCAGGCTGTCTCTGCTCAAGTTCATGGCAATGATCTAATCCAGTTGTATGTATTCCTTCATGGTCCTCAGCTTTGTAATTGATTTGATTTTAGCTACAGACTCAAGCAAAATGAAATTTGTCATGCTTTGAAACCCTCCTCTGCTATTAAAATATGTATTTTACTTATTTTAGCCTCTGGGTACTTATGAATTAATTTTTTTCCTAGACTAAAATCTAAAGCTAAAATTAATAAAGAAGCTTAATTTTTTGTCTGATGCCTGGAAGTTGTCTTTTCAAATCTGGAACATGAAACTCCTGGGGAGCTTCACACCAAGGAAAAAGACCAATGTTAGGGTAATTATGTAGAGTAGGACAAAGATATACATGTTTTAAGTGTCCATAACACACGCCACCACAAATCCCTTTGCTCTGTTTAGAGGGAAACCTTATATTATGTTGCTATTGCTTTGCCTTATTGCTGTTAGAAACCTCTGTTAAATCACTCTGGATATGTACCCACCCAGGAACTGATAAAAGACCAAGAACCAAACCTTGTCTCAAATTTTATCTGTTTGGCTTATGCCAATACTAAAATATTTGATGGATTCCTGTTACTGAATGTCTGGCCAAGGTGTTTGCTGGAAGGGCCAAAGTCTGGAAACACTTAAGCAAACTGTGACCCAGCAGTTGTTGAAGTCAATGGAAATTTACTTGACTTCAGCAGAGGGTGGCTGAAAAATTCTAGGCATGGCAGTAGTTCCGTGGTAGCAAAGTTATTTATTTGCCCAGACTACTCCCCAGGTTTCAGTCTGTGGGCTCTGCTCAGGGTTAGACAGGGTTTACACAGACCACGAGGCCAAGGCTGGTGTGTGGGGGTGCAGAGGCAGAGCTGTGCACCCTCCCAGGGCTGCCACGTCCCATGGGGGTGTGCCCAGGTGGGGCCATGCCTGTGGCCACGAGCTGCCCACTGCTTCCACATCCCTGCCTCAGATCCAGCAGGAAACATCACTGGCACCCTGCACATGAATGGGGGTGGAAATGCTGAGGCTCGAATGACCAGAGAGCCGAAAACCTCAAGCCCTGCCCTTGGCTTAAAACCTGGAGTGTTTGAACAGCCCCCTGTGAGCTGCAGAGAAATAGCTGCAGCTGCTGCCAACATTCCTTGAAAACTTTAATTGTTACTGGAAAGACTGTTGGAAACCTTAGTTTCTGTAGCCTTTTCCAAATGTAGCCCTGTTACAGCCATACAGCCGACAGATGGGTCCACTTCTGCAGGGCCCTGGTACATCATCTTTTATAAATGGGAATCACCTTTGTAACTTTCCATGCACAGAAGGAGCAACTTGTACTAGGAGAAGTGTTTTGGCTTCTGCCAAAGGATGCCAAGTGGGCTGACTTGACTGCTCCTCTTAATCTGATAGCTGAGTCATTCCTGCAGTTGCTTTTTAAAGGTGGGAAAAATCTGTAGCTAGATCCCCTCTCAATGTGCAGGTTCTGGTGTCACTCAGGAAAATCTGAGTAGTGGTGATGCCACAAATAACAGAGCCACTGTAGTCACTCATGGGCCTATTCAATAGCAGGCTCTCAGCAGGTGATTGTCCTGCTCTTGGAAATCTCTTGATCTCTTGAGCCAGGTTTGCTGATGATACTGTAGGGCTATGCTACAGGCATATTTCCACACTAAACAGTGGAAAGATGAGTAGTTTTGTGCATATCACCTAATAAAACCCCAGTCCCTTTTTTGTGTCGTACTGTTTTGCCCGCTAAATTAGTAGAATCACTGAATCATTGATGTTAGACAAGACCTGTAGGACCATCGAGTTCAACCATTAACCCAGCACTAAACCATGTCCCCAAGCACCACATCTACGTGTTTTTTGAACTCTCCCATGCACGATGGTTCTACCACTTCCCTGGGCAGCCTATTCCAATATTTGACCACCTTTTGAGTGAAGAAATATCGAATCCAAACTTCCCTTGGTGCAGCTTGAGGCCAGGACAACTTTGTCCCTTGCTGGTTTGCACAACCCCTGATGCAGAGGAATCCACTGATGCCCCTCAGCAGGACTTTAACCCCTCATTCCCATGTGTGTATGATTCCAGACTACACTGATAGGAAAGACTTGCAGTGGGTCCACAGACAGAGAGCTGACAGATGCCTGTTTTTTGGCAGCCTGACTGCTCCACACTGAGGATCGCAGCCTGTGGTCCAAGGCCAACGCGTTGTAATGCTCTCCTTTCCATCAACTTTAAAAACAGTACACTGTATTTAAACTCCATTGAAAAGGGTTTGTATCACTGATGTTTTAACCACACGGTTTGAAACCTTTCACAACCCCGCCCTTAGTTACTCCCAGAGATGAATTACTCTGAAACGTGTCAGCTTTTCCATCACTTTGCCTGCCTGGAGACCTTTCTCCAATGGCCCTGAGGTAATCAGCCAGGGTCAGGTGAGTTCCAGCTGCCTGCAGGACTGGGGCTCCATCCAGCCCAACTATTGCCCATTGCAGCAGAAAGGTGGGATGGTGCAGGGAGTGGATTCCAATGTATCTCTTTCTCTTTAATTTTCTCTTCCCCTCCCTTGGATCTCCTGAATGACTCCCTGCAGGGTGCCGTGCCTTCCTCTGCGCATCTGGGGCTGAAAACAGCCTTTGGGAAATTCAGAGGACAGGCTGAGGAGGGAGCCATCTCTGGGGTCTCAAGGGATCACCTTTCCAATGTGACACTTCTTCTTCCAGCTGGGAGGCTCTGTGTGTGCCACAGTTGCTTTATATTCCAGTGGGGAAACAACCCATCCAAAACAGGGTACGACTGACTTCCACACAGTCGTGGACACAGACGTCCCAGGAGAGTCGGTGTGTGTGTGGTTGCCCCTGCTGGGAAGGCCTCCTGTTGAGATTGGTGAAAGCAGGTGGCTGTGGTGAAAGGAGTGTGAAGGCAAATAACAGGGCAGTGACCCTGGGAAGTCATTGTGGATGGGAAGTCAAGAGGGTCTGTGATGGCATCTTGCACCCAAAATAGATGCATCCCTCAGGCTGGAACCTTGGAAGTGAAAACGAGCCCTCCCCAGGTGCTTTGGACAAAGGGGAGAGGGGGTGTGTGAGAAGGGAGGTCTGGAGAGAGACAACGAGGGGGGGTGGTCATTACTTTCACCTGGAGCTGAGCCCCCCGAGGGGAAGGGCTGTGCTGTTTGCTGGGAGAGGGGCACTCTGAAGGGTTTGTGTGTGAGGATCGCCCCTGTTGGTGTGGAGAGCTGCTGTGGGGTTCAGGGGGCAGGTGAGCGGGGCAGCCCTGTCTCCTCACACAGGTTGGTTGTCATTGGTGTCAGTCCCGGACACCATGGGGACAGCATGGGTAGGGGATGTCACATCCAGCCCCAGCATGGCATGTGGAAGCCAGGACAGCCAAACACACCCACGGGGCATGTGAACTGCATGGATTCACCCCAAAATACAATGAGGCTCCTTCCACAGAGCATCAGCTGGCAAAACCAGGCCCCGCTGTGTGAAAGACTTTTCCCCTGCTGTGGCTGCAGAAAACATCGTGGAGACTCAAAGGATGAATCAAAGCACACCTTTTTCTCCACTGATGAGGATGAGCCCCAGCAACCAGGTGAGCCCTTGGCTTTGGTGAGGTGTCATGTTCTTGGGGTTTCTTGGAGAGCACAGCTGTAGAACAACCTTCCTACACGCTCTGCAAACTCCACCATCTCCAAATAAAGTTTCCTAGCAGTTCAATCTGAGTAAATAATTCAACCAACTTAGTTTTAAGTGCTTCTGCTCATAGTTCATTTTGTTTGGATAACTAGTCAAGGATATATTGGATCACTGGAGTCCTTCTTTTTAAAACTTATTTACTGTGTTTGCCAAAAATCAATTTGCAGAGTAACTGATTATCTTCCTTAGCAAGCAATAGTGGTAGCAGGGGGTTGACTCAGAATTGTCTCAGTCCTTTGCAATGAGTTGTGTCATTCTTGCAGTTTATTCTTGTTTAATCCAGTGCTTTGGCAGAGGTTTCTATAGTGCTCTATCGTATCTGTAATATGGCAGTGCCCCAGTGCTTGTTCCTTGACTCTGGTTGAGTGCTGTCCTTGCTCTCTAAATCATCTTCTTTTCCAAACAGAATAAAGCTGCTGCTGTGATAAGTGCAAGCTTTAGAGTGCTTAAATTCTTCTCTGTCAGGTATACTGGGCATTTTAAGTCCACAGATTTAATGTCTGATCCTGCACACACTCACTCGCTGTCAAGAGCAGAAATATCAAAGGTGGGGTAGAGCACTTGCTCTGTGCCACGTGCCTTTGCAGACCTTTCTTCTGCTGCCTTTTTTCTGGATGTGGAAATGTGCACGTGGGACTGGACAGGGAAACCAGTGGGGATCTGGAGGATGCAGCATCTGCAGGATCAGGCCTTGAGCTGTAATCCAACGAGAGCAATGAATTACTCAAATGGCAACCTGCTCTGCTGCAATTAGTGAGAGGCACGTTTAATAGAGCCATTTGTTATTTAGCTACTACTCTATTAGGCTGACAGATGTGCTGCCTAAGACTTGCCTCTGATGGTAGCTGGTGTTTGGGATTTGGCTGTGAATTCTCTAGTTTGTGTTGTATGTGGCAGGCATCTAATATCTCAGATAAGAAGCAGAGGATCCTGATAGCAGCCTGATGATCTTCTCCGCAGATACAGGATATTTGTTGAGCTGCTGATGAGTTGCAGGTACCTGCTGTCAGGCTTGTTTGCTTACCAGAGCACTTGCGCTTGTCTAAGATGCTTCATGGGGTTGGGATCTTCCAAGATGCAACTGCAAAGGTGCAGAGTTAGTCCCCAAATGCTCCTATGGAGGCAGGGGCAATAACTGGTCTCTGGTGAAGAGACTCCTTTCCTACTCTTACGTCCTCCTATTTCTGCTTCTGGCTAGGAGCAGGAAGGCTCATTCCTTTTGAGGGAAGAAATCCCACAGGAACTGGCTGCAGGGTAACTTGCCCCTAAGGCATTCTCCCACAGCTATGCAACACTTAGTTTGTCTTTATATCCCCACATTCTACACCTTGAGTTTCTCCTGGAGCTCCTGGCTTGATTTGTCTGTTTGGGAATGTTATGCCTCAGTTGTGCCATCCTTGAGGGGTCTCAGCCACTGTGATTTCTCACAAGTCCCTGAGCTCTGCAGCTGCAATCACATTAGCAACATCACACCTCAGGGGCAGGGGGTTTTTGCTGATGTTCCTGTAGGTCTGATGGTTGGTTACAGCCATTAGAGAGAAGCTCTTGCTGATGGTAAGTTTTACGCTTGTTGGGAGAGCTGTTGGAAAAATTAGTTAGAAATGAGTATTTGTGTTCCTTTGAAAATCAAATGTAAACTTCAGTCCACAATGACAAATGGTGTTGGTGTTCCACATCTGTGTTTTATGCATGCCTGAACTTGGTCTTGGCAAGTGGTAGGGGCCTGAGCCTTGAACCTCAGGGCAACCCAGTGCTCTTGTCCTTGCTTGGGATGTCGTAACACAGATGATGCAGTGCTGGAAGAATCTGTGGGACTTACCTGTTGAAAGAATAGAGACACAGAAAAATATGAATGCTTTGGTAAAGAGAGTGGTTTTGCTCTTGCACTGTTTGTTTTGTTTTACTAAACAAAGAGAAATTCCTTGGCCCAAGTATAATGATCTGCTTTCCAGGGATACTGGTGGTGTGTCCAGCATACCTACCAGCCTCTGCTGCCATTAGTCAGGAGCTCTGTGGCTCTCCAAGACACCACAAAACCCTGTTTGTAGAGCAAGAGCTGCAACACAAGCACCTCCCATTGAAAAACAAACTCAGTTACTTGCTCGACCTTGTATCCAGTAGCAGAAAGTGGGGCAAACTTGGGCGACATGAGAGTAGAATAAAAAAAAGGATAAGGGATAGAGAAAGGGAGAAAAGTGATGTGAATGTTGTCGGATTTGTCTGGTGTGGTGCAGCACAAACAGGCTATTCAGAGTAGGAATGACTTGCTACCTGACAGTACTTTTCCTCATGTCTGCTTTGAAGTAAACGCTCCTCTTCTGGTACATTTTTTTCCTGTGCTCTCTTCAGTAGGGTCCCTTCCCTCCCTGCAGACTGCTCACTTGAAATGCATCCCTTCCAGTCCTGGAAACTGCCTATGAACCTGAAGGTGATGTGCACTGCAACTGAGCTTCCAGGAAAAGCTTTACCTTTGAGAGAGGGTTGCTTGGACGGGATGGGAGGCTGGGGACACATCCTCCAGCAAACAGAATTTTTTTTGCCACGTTTTCCCTGTGCGAGACCGTCTGGGAGTGTGGCTGCCGGCACCGCGGGGTAGAGGGGCTTTGCCAGCCGGGAGAGTCCCATGGGTGCCCTAACGGTGCTGCGCTGCTGAGGGGAAGCAGGGCACAGCTACGCTGGCAAAGTGCCATCCCTGGTTGGGGTTTTCCCCCCCTGGACGGTGCAGTGACCCTGGGAGGCTGTTCCCCCTTCCAGCTGCTCCCCAGGCAGGATCGGTGCNGCACCTCCCTGCTATAAGTGGGAAAGCAGCGGCTGTCCCGCTGGACATCCCAGCCCCGCCGCGAGGCTGGAGGCACAGCCCTGGACCAAAGCTCTCGCGTGTCCGTCCCAGAGCCGCCGGCAGAGCTCGATCCATCCCTTCCCTCCTCCCGGCAGCAGCCGCCCCGCAGCAGCTCCCAGGCTCTCCGGCAGCCAGTAAGAACATGCCTTCCCCTCTCCCTCTCGAGCATCATCTCGCTGAAGCAGGGCAGGGAGCGTTTCAGCATCCCACGCTTCGCAGGTCTTTGAATTATGCTGGTCTTTTCTCTGCCCTGTGACTGCTCTGATGGAGAAGGGTTTGTGAGAGCAGGGATGGGGAGTGGGAAGTCTATGAGCGTGTAACCCGCTTCTCTCTAGCAAGCAGCTCCTCTTGGATCACTGAATTAATCACAGAGACTTACTGTTTTATGGAGTATTTTAGAAACGGGATTTATCTAAATTCTTGGATCTGATTTCTCTTGCCTCCTCTTTTTCTGATATGTATATTCCCCCCTTGGAAGGTGGTGGCTTTGAAAGTAGAGGTAGTCTCTGGGTTATAAATGCAACTTTTCCCTTTGCTTCTGAGCTGAGCTGGCGTTCAGGGAGTGTTTGCAGTGGTACTGAGCTGTGGAAGAGCTGTCAGCTGTGTGCTTTCCTGGGCAGGTGATCAGATGTGCCTGCTTGAAGCTTTCAATAACAGCTGGGGAGGAAATATCTAAAGCAGAGACTGTTTTGTAGGCTCTCAGGTGATGCGAGAAATCCTTGGGAGCAGTAGCAGAATTGGGGAATAGGGAATATGGAAATGAAAGCTTTTACCTGATAATTATCACACTTTCCTTGTTCTTTCTGTATTGTGGAGTATCAGGCAGTTGCAAAATTGCAGCTGTCCCCATGTGAATTCAAACACCGCTGTCTTTACACAAATGCTGCACCCTTATATCTAACTAGATTTGGGGAGTCACCTGCATGAATGAAACTATATTCACCCATTCACATATTCATGTGTTTGCAAGGTGAGTGTTTCTGTCACTAATCTTTTCTTTAGTAACTGGTCAAAAGATAAATTAATGTATGTGACTCTGGTCCAGTGTTGTGTAAGCAGGAAACCAGTCTGTGGTTTAAAAAGGGATATGGCTGCTTTTTAAACCACTGAAATCTAGCACATGGAATGGAGAAAATTATTAAAACAATCCATCTACCAATTAGTCTTTTACCCTGTTTTGAGAGGAAGAGTGTTTTTCAAAAACAACAACAAAAAAAACTTCCTAAAGGAAGCTGATTAAATTCTTAAGCCATGATGTACAAAGCAAATATCTGATCAGGCAACCAAATATGGCTTTAAAACTTCAGCTTTCTTTTGTAATGATAAAAGCACCCACATACTTCACTTCGGTGACAACACCCTTTTATTTTCTTTTTTTTTCCCCAAATACAGCATTCTTGAATACAAACCAGTTCCTAATTTCTCCTTAAGGAGCTCAGTTTGTAGAAGTTCCTTCTTGACTAATGCCTGCTAGAAAAAATATGGGTAGGTGTTCCAGAGCTAGCACCACAAGAGCAAAAAAACCCCTAAACCCCTCAAGATCTCGGTTGCAACAGAAAGTTAATTACTCAGATTTTTAACTGTGGCTCTGAGGAATGAGTTCAGGGCTGGTGTTTTACAGCTGGCTCCTGACTTGCATTGCTTTAGGGAACTTTGGCTGGGGAAAGTTTTTAGGATTGGGCTCTTGAACTGTTTCTAACAGAAGTTATTCCCTGGTGTGAACGATGCCTTGATGGCTTGTGTCCACGAACGCTGGTATAATTCTCTGCCTGGATGTAAATAATGGCAGCTGTTCAAAAGGAGGATACTCAAACACTTGGAAATAAATGCTCTGCAGCATATCTTGGCTGGCCCTTATTTCGGAAGCAGCCTTTCCATCGAACTGTACCACGAATGGAAAATCCAGGCATATGGTACAAAGCTGCTGATGAAAATACTGTCAGGTCACTGTACATGTCCATGGATAGGGGAGTGCTGCTGTGAGGTGGACTTTATTTCTAACTGAGATCCATATCACATGACTATGACTTGAAGTCCACACCTGTTCACTAAATATTACAAAAGCTTCAAGGAGCTGACCTCCTTGCCCTCAAGATACAACTTCCTTTTGTATCAGAATAGTTTGTGTTGTAAGGGACCTTTAAAGTCCATCTAGTCCACCCCTACCTGTCATGACCAGGGACATCTTCAAGTAGGTCAGGTTGCTCAGAGCCCTGTCCAACTTGGCCTTAAACACTGCCAGGGATGGGGCATCTACCAACTTGTGCTAGTGGTTGACCAGTTTTGACAATATAAAAACGCCTCCTCCCTTATCTCTAGTTTAAATCTTCTCTCTTTAAAACCTTCCCCTCTTGTTCTATCACAAGAGGACCTGCTAAAATCTTGTCCCCATCTTCCTTATAAACCCACTTTAAGTATTAGAAGGCTACAGTAAGGTCTCCCCAGAGCCTTCTCTTCTCCAGCTGAACAATGATGATTCTCTCAGCCTGTCTCCATAGGAGAGGTGCTCTAGCCCTCTGAGAATCTTCATGGCCTCCTCTGGACTCGCTCCTTCCTGTGCTGGGGACCCCAAAACTGGATGCAGCATCTTGCACTCCCACATGACAGGTTGTTCCACATCACAGGATATCCCACAGCCCTTTCTGTGCTGTGTGAATGCTGGTGGAGACTTGTGCTCCTTTGGTGTGGGTATTGGGTACCATGGCTGTGATTATCTTTCCTGTCTCCACCTTGGAAACATGTACTCACTCTCAGGTCCTAGCACCAGGTGGGAGCTGGGACATGGCTGAAATTTCCAGTGCTTAACTGATGACAAGTAATGATGTGAGCCAGGAATAATATTGTCCCCCCAGCAGTAGCCTGTGTGAATGATGTTCTTTCAAGTTTACTCACCATCCAGTGGATGCATCAGGGGATTTAGGTGGGAAATTCCTCTGGTCTTTGCTGATGAGACAATCCAGTCCAGCCTGTGTTTAACATTTCCCTTTTCGTGGTGCTGCTTAGCCCTGAAGTCCCAGTAACATTAAATATGACAAGATAAGCTTCACCACCACCAAGCAATATGCAAAAAGTTTGCTCAGGATTTTGATTGGTTTTGATGCAATTCCTCCTAAATCAGAGCAGGTCCCTGGAGAGCTGTGGGCAAGTCCTGGCTGGCTGGTGCCAGGCTCCCTGTGGGGTCACCCTGAGATGCTGATGTCTGGAGTGGACTCATTTTTGCTGGAAAAGATAATGGAGGAAATCGTGTCAATATAATAAACATTCTCAGAACTGACCTGTGATTTTACAATAAAAAATGCATTGTAAGTCAAAATACTTCAACTTGATTCATTGGGATCTCTTTTCATTTCATTTCTCTATTACAGAATATGCAGACAGGGAGAGTAACAAAGCAGAAATGTCTGAGATCAGTCATTTCATGTCTGATTTTGGCAGAGGGAGTGTGGGAGGAAGAAAGAGATCTCATATTTCATTTAGATACTCTGTGCAGAGAGGAGTTTGAACCAGATGGCTCTTGAGGCACTGGGACTCTAAAGAATTAAATGCTATCAAGATAAATGCATGCTTCCATTTCTGCAGTGTGGTTTTAGAAGGACTGTGCCATATACTCTTGATTCAGATTTTTTTTATACTTGGGTCCAGTAAAACCCCTGTTTGCAGCAGTTGTCTGGGTGTAGGACCAAAGGAACTAGGGCTTCTCTGGGGTTCTGAGATGGGATGTAGCCTAGTGTATTCCACTCCTTGATGTGCTTTAACTGGGATTTTTTTTGTAGGTGAGCAGCCCAGAGCCAGCTCTGGGGATGTCACTGCAATTGGCTTCTGTGGGCATGAATTGGAGCTGGGAGGCCGAGGCTGGTCTGTGATTACCATTTCTCTCTGCTAAGCCTCTGCCTGAGTCTGAAGTCCTGCAGACTCAGCAAAAATACAACTTGTAAATGGGTGGAATAAAGTCCCTTAATGAAGGATTCTGGGTTGCTCAGTGCAGGGAAGGGGTGTCTAGAGGCAGTCACAAAGTTGGGATAAAACAAGATCTGGATGCTTGGGGGAGCCCGTGGGAGAGTGGTGCTGAGTCCTGCAAAACAAGCAGAGTGCAAAGAGGGGAAGGGGTGCAGGAAAAGAGCCTTGTCCAGCATCATACCCTCACTCCCAGGGGATGTGCACACCACATGCTCATCCTTCCCAGTTCCAGAAGCCAAAAATCTTCTATCAGAAACCGGCTCGTTTTGTTGCTTGAAGTATTTCCTACAAAGGCTTTGTTCTGCTCCAAGCTACTGTGTGGGAAGCCACAGAAAAGCTCTTGACAGGGAAGTGTTCACCTTCCCTGTGCATCCCTGCAGCAAGCACTGAGGCAGGATTTGGCCCTTGATACTTCCAGAGTGATTCTGGCAAGTATGATGCCAGGAATGCTGCCAGAGCGAATTTCCACTATCAGAGCAAGAGAGTGTGGTGTAGTCTGGGGGACAAAGGTATGGATGGAGCTCTTATGCTTCTCCAGCTTTTTTATCTCCCTCTGAAGAGATGGAAAATAGGGTTTGTGTTCTGTGGCAAGACAGAGCTAAAATTACATTTAGGGCTTTGGAGATAATCTAAGTAGAGTGAGCATTGCACTACAGCCGTGCTGGACTGGGTTATACAGGGTCCTGAGAAAACCCTCTTTCAAGAAAGGCCAAACTAAAGAGTGTCTTGGAAACAGTTGGAAAGCCTAGGGCAGGATTCCTGGCAGTGATGGAGCTGCATCCCAGAGTGGAAGGACTGTTATTTTGCTGTGTGCCTGACTGGAAACTTTAAGGCAGAGTTACAATTTTGGTTTGGATGCTGTTACAGAATTGCATTATTTTTGTAAACAGGAAATTCAAAACCACTTGGCTTTGGACTAGTGTTTTCAGAAAACCCACTCATTCCACTGATGTGCCTGGGATTTTTTGATTCCTTGAGGTGACCCTAGTGATCCTTTTAATTTGGGATGCATCTGGCTTCCTGCTGCTTGGCAGAGCCAGGAGCCAGCAGCCATTACCTGTGAGGGATTAAAAGTGATGGGACACTGTTGCATCTGTGGTCTGCTGAGATCGAATGCAGAATGCCAGTTGAAGAACAGGGAAAAAAACTCTTCCTGTTGGGAATGAGCACTGCAGAGCAGCTTTTTTGCTTCCTTGTTTCTGGTATCTTTCCATCCCTGGAAAGGGGAAACAAGCAGGGTAGAAAAGGGGAGACTAAAATCTGCTTCACAAGAGGCTGCCTAAAAGGTATAGCCTGAGATTTGGTAATTTGGATCAAAATGTTTCAGAGCCAGTTTACTTCTTGAACTGCAGAATTGGAGTGAAATGAATCTGTTCTGATGTCCCTGCTGTGATGTGGATTGGGAGGTAGAACAGGAAAAATAGCTAAAAAGACAAAATAACATAGAAAAGCTTTCCTTTGTGGAAAATCTTCCCAGTTGCTTTCAAGACATCAGAGACCTTCATGCTTCATGATGTTTTGATGTACAGGGGAGCTTCAAATATTGGCTGTGTGGTGTCTGTCACCTGAAATGATGGCTTTAAGAAACCCTTCTTCAGAAGCAATTGCATGTGCTTGATATGCCAAGAGACTCCTGCAGGGAGGCACAGTTGATACAGGGATCTATAATCCTCCTATTTTGCTTCAAGCTACCTCTAGCATGGAAGCAGCTGCCCCAGGGTGTGAGGTTTCTTGCGTTACACCAGTGTCTCAGCTGCAGAGAAGTTCAGAGCTTCTAGCAGAGAAAAAAATTGCTGTCCACTGTTTTGCTTGGACAGAACAAAAGATCCACTCAATCCTCCAAAAATCTGATTTATGAGCAAGAGTGCTGGACATGCCTTTCTTCCTGTGCTAGGAAAAACAGAAATGGTTCATCACACTAAAGCCATGGCTGGTCCAGCTAACAGTGGTTGCTAGTTGACTTTCCTGCAGGGAATTGGCTCCCAGCTCTTCTTTAAGGCTTTCATTTGGGAATATTCAGTTTTCATGTGCTTCCAGTGGTCTCTGACCAAAGATTCCCTTAACTATGAAACTACCCTTAATATAGCTCCCCCACTGCTGGGAAGATGCTGGGGTGGGAGAAAATAATGCCCTTTCTTTTAAAGAAATGCCCCCAGCTGTGGGAACCATCCAGCCCTGGCAGGCTGCTCACAAGGCATTTGCTATTTATTTACCTTGGGACTGGCTGCCCCTGGCGCTTGTTGCAATCAGCCGCCTTTCTTATCTGTTCTTTTCTATAATAAACACTGGAGCAAAGGTTTGGAATTAGTCACTTCAGAGGCACTGCCTACCTCCCTTTTTTGTCTTATCATCTCATTTTTGGACTCTTCAGCTTTTTCCACTTTGCGCCTCTTGGTTTTCCCCTCTTCTCATTGCACCGACACAGAAAAGAGCTCTTTAAAATTCCCAGTAGGTGTGTCATTTCCAAGGCTGCCAGTATCCCAGGAAACTGCCCCGGGATAGCTGTGTGCACTCACACTGATGCTGCATGCTACAAAGATTTTTCTAGCATGACTTACCTAATTCAGTGGATGGGTTTGATGAGTTTCTGGCTGATGCCCCTTCAGATGAAGAGCCCACAAAGGCAGTGTTGGGATCTTGGGAGCATCTCTGGGGCCTGGCACCATGTTCTGCTCTTTAGCACAGTGTTAAATGCAGGGCAGTGGGTGGTTTAAGGGAATGCAAACAGAGACAGCACCTCCAGAAAACAGAATGTGTGGTCCTTATTCAGAGATTGAGTAATTCCTACTGCTTTGCTTCCACTTAGAAATTCCCTGGTGATCTCTAAGCACTGTACTGATATGGATCTTGCTTCTGACATTACCATAGAAGAGGCAGTATTGAGCAGTTCAGGGTGCAAGAATTCCTCTCTCTCTCTCTGGTCTCATCTCACTTTGATACTGCAGAGAGCTGTGTATTTCACTCAACTAATGCAAATACAGTTTCCTGTCTGCCTTGCTGTGCCTACTGAAAGCCAGTCACTCTTCCCATGGGACAGCCTGCCATGTAAATGCCACTTGATGTATAAGGTATTTCAGTGCTGCCTCTGGAAATGTTCAGGATGGCAGCATGGGAGCAGGATGGGAGAGCAGTCCACGTTCACTTCACAGCAGCACAAAGGCACTCTCTTAAGATCTGTTTGGATTTGCTTTGTTGGATGCTAGAGCACGTGATCCACCCCTTGCCATAATATTCTCTCTCTTATACCATTATCACCACAATGATTTAGGGCAGAAGGTGGAAACTTTGGACCAAGACCTTCATTACATGTGAGAGGTGATTTGGGCAACTTCTGGGCTGTATCTTGGCACAGGTCTAGATGTGACAGAAAAATGGACCCTGCTGATCTCTTTCCAGCATTCTACAGGTTGTAGATCAGAACAGGAAAATACCCTGGGGTTAATCCAACTTCTCTGGCTTCTCAGTGCCCTTTGTGCTGGTGCATGTGGAGAAAATTCCTGGCCAAGACCATAAACAACCATCAAGTCCTATAACTGTCCTGTACACTCATAGCCCTGACATGTGAAGTGAAGCTGATGATAGCTGGTGCTACTGGGTATGCCAGTGTCAGACCCTCCTGATACTTCTTCTGAGGAAAGATATTTTGATTTTTGGCTGGAGAGGATTGCAAACAGCATCCCTGTGGTTACTCTGTGCTAGAGGAGACCATAAACTTGTCTGTTGTTTGGGGTGGCAGGGAGCTGCCATACAGGGTCACCTGTGGTGTCTGTGGGTGAAAGCCATGCCCTACACTTTCTTTCCTCAGTTTCATGTCTCTGGGGTCAGCCCAAAGGCAGCTTTCCCTCTGACCTGCAGTGCTAACACAGCCCACCTCCTGTAAATGCCATCCTGCCCTCCCTGCTCTTCCCTGTGGCTCTGTCAGTGCTGCAATGTGGGGAAGCTCTCTGTGTACTCCACTGGACACTGAAACAAATAACCAATAAATCTCTTACAAACCAATGAGTAACTTGTTTTGGTTACCAGGGAGATTTCCAAGTGCAAATTCAACCCGAAATAGCGATGAGCTCATCCTTGGAGCAGTGTCAGGTGCCTGAGCCGGAGCAGCCGGATGGAAAGGGAGCCAGTGCCAGGAATGCTGTCTGCTCCACCAACATTGGATGCTCTGTGAGCTGTTTTGCCAAAGAGCTTTTGCCTTGTAAACGAGATCGTGCAGGGGATGGTGCGTGAGGCTGGCTGCTGAGCCAGGGCTTTTGCAGCTCTTGGAAATATGGCAATGACATTCCTCATGGGTCTACGGGCTGGAGAGCCCTGGGGATGGGTTAGGATGCTGCAAAGGTGGCCTCCTCTGCCATCTCCTGTGCCATCATCCTGGAAACCTCTCCCTGTGAGAGGATTGTGGGCAAAACTGAAATGCCTGACGTGTAGATAAGGGCTGGTTCTAAACAGCCACTGCAGCTTTTTATCTCCTGCTTTCAGCAGCTCTTTGGAGACAAGACACCACTTGTGTAATGTGAATTATTTATATGAGGTGTTTGATGTTCCTTTGTGTCACCTTTTTTTTGTGGGATGCAGCGGTGGATGTTAAGATTTGGGAGCAGGATAGACATCCCTGCAGGTCTGCAGGTCTTCCCCATGTCCTCTTCCAGTGTTTCACCTCCTTGGTATTTTGGTGTGTTTGCTTTTTGGGTGTCTCTGGATGAGTAAATCTAGTGCTGTGTTTTGCAGGTCCTGGATTTGGCCAGGACCAAGCCTAATCTTGCTCAACATTGGCACAAAGCAGGCAAGGCTTGCTACCAGGCTTGCTCTAGCACAGTTGAGAAGAGAATTTGGCTCAAGAGGTGTAACTTTATCAAAGGGACAGCAGAGTCCTTGCTATTGCAGGAAAAGTCCTTGATGATTTGGAAACCTCACCCTTTCCCCATTGTTCTGCAGCATTCCCAGAGGGATATGGGTGCTTGTGGGCTCTCATGCAATGTGGCTGTACACACTGGTTTTAAAAGAAAGCAAGCCACTGTTTCACATCTGCTTTAGCTTTTCGACAGTTTTCTCTGGAATTTGTGTGCAATTAGCACTTCTTTTCTGTCCTCTAATAGCTGGATTTGGAAAGCAGTTGGACAGCTTGCAGTGACTGCATTGAGAAGGGCTGTTTCCCTTTGCAGACCGTGTTACTTGTTGTCCCTGAATTTATTGTCTCACTGCTACTTGAAAAAGAAAACAAAATCATTTTTTGAGCCTGGATCCAGCCACAGAGCAGGGGAAGACTTAATAAAACACATAAGTGCTTCTACCAACTCCGTTTGGTTTATTTCTGTGTTTAAAACCAAGAGCTCTCCTAAGTATCTCACTTTTCTTACTCCAAAGTTTGTGTTTAATGAATGTACCAGCCCACAGACTTTGTCCATCGCTCCAAGAGTCAGCACTGATAGAAATGCTGTAATGTGCAGTGCTGCTGTGAGGTCCTGGGAGAGGAGAGGGGACCTTCTCTTGCCTCAGAATGCCCTGGCCTGGCCCTGGGGAGGTGGGGGATGAAGGTGTTTTCTGTTTCAGCAAAGCAGAGGTAAATGAAATTTAGCAGTTTTAGTAACTTCACCTCTCCACCCTGCTTTGGCCTAAACTGTCTCTTACCAAGTATTAGTTTACTGATCTTAACACTTCCAAGACACTAAAGGAACTCAAATTTTGCCAGATTATCAAAAAACTAGAATGGGAATGTGTTGGGGGAGAATTCCCCTGCCTTCCTCTCCAAAATAGCCTGCAGATAATGACACTCAGCTGGGATGCCACAAACCATGGCAGAGTTCTGAAAGCCATTCTGGGCTGGGACTCTCTGGTTTGGGCTGAAATTGAATCCTAACCCTGATGAAAGACTAAAAGATATTTGTTCCTTTTTTAGAGTTGAAGCTGTGTTTTCTAACCAACACCACAGGGAATGCTTTCCAATGTAGTCCTTACCCAGCTCTGATCTTACATGATTTCCAGGGAGACTCGGGATCCTTATCACTTTATGAGATTTACGTTCCTGTATCACACAGGCACTTTGAAAATATTATCCCCGACTCCAGAGAAATGGCTCATACATTTTAATGCAGTTATTAGAAATTGAACTGACAACACTTATCCTCAGTGGAAATTGCTGTGCAGCTTGGGGGGGAAAATGTACAGAAGGCACCGGTGGAGACTTCAGAGAGCTCTTGTCACCCTGAGGTGTGTGTGCTTCTGGTGCAGTGTGTCTGCTGAATGAGAAAAGCAGGGCTTGATATACACCAGAGGAAGGGAAAAGAACAAGTGCATGGGTCAGTAGCATGGGGTGAGACAGCAGTGGAGCTCAAAGCATCCTAAACACTTCTGGTCTGAAAGAGAGAGCACAGTTGTAGGGAAACATGTGATGCTCTGGCTTATGTGTCCCAGGATGTTGTGGAGGTGCTGCACCCATTAGAGGAGACTGAGGGGGACACCTCAGAGCTGTCTACTCTGAGGGGAGGTGGAAGGACAGGTATCAGTCTCCTCTCTCTGGTGACCAGTGACAGGACCTGAGGGAATTGCATGAAGCTGTGCTAGGGGAGGTTTAGGTTGGATATTAGGAAAATGTCCTTCAACCAGAGGGTGGTGGAACAAGCTCCCCAGGGATGTAGTTAGAGACCCAAGCCTGACAGAGTTAAGAAGCTTTTGGACAATGATCTCAGGCACATATTGTGATTCTTGGAGCTGTTCTGTGCAGAGACAGAGTTGGACTTGATGATCCTTGTGGGTCCCTTCCAACTCAGGATAGTCTATGATGCTTTATTTTCTGTCTTAGTAATATAGAGAAAATGAGCTGGGTGAGTGCTGGCTTAACCTGGCATGTGAGTGAAGTGCTGCTTAGGTGCTCAGAGTGGTCTCCCAGCCTGGCAGGGGCTCCAGCTTCTCAGCAGAAGGAGAGAGGCAAGGAGCCTGGCTGAGCAGTGTGATATGTAGTCTGTAAATGAACAGGGCTATACAGTGGGAGGCTTGATGGGCTGATTTGCAAAATGTTGACGTGAGTGGTGGCTGAAGTCAACCAGCTAAGTCTGGGCAAAGGGGAAAGTTAGGTGGCATCTGTTTTGGCAGAGGAAATGTGTGAAAACGCAGGACCAGAGAGAGGTGTCTTGGAAGGTGCAGCACAGCTCCATCTCCCAGGTGAGCAGGTGCTTGTGGGCCTCCCTCCCTCTCAGGAGGGTGACCTGGAGCAGGTCCCCACTCTGTCCTGGAGCCCATCCCCTGGCACAGCCAGCAGGTCCCCGTGTGATGTGGTGCCAAAGAAGCAGTTGTGAATCTGAAGCCACTCCAAGGTGAAGGGTTTCCACTTCTCCTGCCCTTGTTGCTGCAGGGCTGGACATGGTCCAGCCTGGCTGAGCCTTCACTGTGAGTATTGGGATGCAAGAAGGTTGATCCCTTCTTTAATTTTAAAATGCACTTTTCTGAAGCTGGAAATTAAATCAAACATTCCCAAAGCAGAGGTTTATGAAAATAACTCTAGTGACTAATCCAACCCCTTAGGCCTCACTGGAGGAGACCTTCCAGCTTTGTTTTTCCTTGTAAAGAATGCTCAGCACATGTCCTGACAATTAGTCAGAGTGCCCAAAAATACCCCTCCGCCCTGCAAGCTGATCTCCTTCAGCTCTTGGAGCTGAGACAGACACAGGGTTATGCACTGTGGGGATTTGGGAAGGGTTATTTTTAAAATGGCAACATAACAAGGGGGATTTGGTCCTTTCAGGCATCAGTTCTGGCCAGCAACTGAAGGTGCAGACAGCCAAATGTCAATTCTGCTTGAAGCAACTGCCCAGGGTAATGGTCTAGTTCTCCTGCTAAACCCATGTGCCAGGGCTGGCTCTGTCAGCTCTAAATCAGTGCTGAGGGCATGGCCCCAGAGCCTGTGCCAACTTCGGGCAGGGCTTTGATGGTGTGCTGGATGCCAGGGAGTCTTCCCAACTGGCATGCCAGTGTGTGGAAGGGCATGTCCTCATTGAAGTAGTGGCCTGTCTTCACCCTTAGGCAGGTACTGTGCTTCTGCTCAGCCCTTTTCTGATGGCTTTTGCTTTACCCTTCTCCAAACACCTGAGCTGAAGTTTTCTGTTCTCAGTGTCTCTCACGTGCTGCATTTCTGGAGGATGTTTTGCCAGAATCACAGTCCATCCACAGACAGCCCTGTCTTCTCCCTTGAAAATCAAACTCTGAAAGGGGAAACACCAAGGCTCCTCAGTCCTGCAGAGCCATGCTGGTGTGGGGTTTTGGCTTGGCCACTGTCCTGGGGGGACAGAGGTCTGCAGAACTGTCTGCCCAGCAGCTTCCCAGGAACACGATGTTGTGCTAGGAAACATCATACTGAAAGCATTCCTGCCCTTCGGAGGCAGAGTTTGGGCATCGCCTGCAGCACTTACCTTGCAAGCTTTCCTTGCTGCCAGGTCCTGTTGAACAAGGTGTCAGCGCTGCTGCAAACCTATAGGGAGATGCTGGAGAGCACGTGTGTTGTAACAGATGTCTGGGTAGCTGCTAATTTCTGACTCCTAGTGGGTAGGTTCCCAGGGAATGACCCAGCTTTCAAGGAGTGATGCAAACTAGTAGCTGAACTTCCTTCCATGTGCTCCACAGTGAGCTGTTTAACTTCACTGGGGCAAAGCATTGCTCGGCCAGCTTCCCACGAGAAGTAATTGAGAGCATTTAGGAGTGCAGGGAGAATAATGGAGGCTGTGAAATATTAGTTCAGTGATGGCCCAGTAACTACTTGGTGAAGTCCCGACATGAGCATTTGTTGTGTGGGTAGGTAGGATTATATTGTTGTGCCTGTTCATCACACCTCATCTGTCCTGGGAGAGACTGCCATGCTGCCTGCCTGGGATCAGCGTGGTATTTATTTGACAGGGACTTAAGTTACTGTTCTCAGCTCTGAAGCCAGGGCTAAGCCATGAGGGGAAAGCTGAGACTGGCAAATATTTGCCTCACGTTTGACTCCACTGATCATTCCTCTTGTGTGTGAGTGCATCTAAACGTGAGCAAAGAAAGACCCAAAGCTGGCCAAGATTGCCTTAAGGAGCTCCTCTGTCCTGGGTGTGAAGCTTTGGGGTAACAAGTTGGGGAATAACCAAGTTGTGGTGCAGGACCACATCACCAGGGGGAAGTGCTGTTGAGGATTGAGAGGCATCACAGCCTGTCCATGGCACTGCTGGGTGGGTCTGTGCATGATCCAGATTTAGGGCTGCTGGGGAGGAAGAATTAAGTGCAGTATTTGAAGCTTTTTTAGCTCAGTTTTGGACTTGATGCCCTTAAAGGCAGATGAATCAGACCAGCCTTGGCAGTACACGTGGATTTTTCCCCCAAGAGGAGCAAAGGAAGTCATGTCTCCTTAGGGCTGGCAGATGTTCGTGACCATGTTCAGCCCTGTTTTCACCCTGCCGTTTGTGAAGGGGGCTGTGGGCAGCCTGCTGAGCCTCCTGGTGCACTGCCTGCACTCCCACAGCTCCCCTCTGCAGGGAGTTGAGGCAGAAAGACATGGGAGACAGAGATGGAAAGAGAAACATGGCTCAGTTTAACTGAGCGCATTTAGGACTAATACTGTTACTTTTCTAAGAGATTTTAAACAGATCTGCAGCCTTTTGGGACTATCCTTTCTTGAGTTTGTTCTGAAGGTCTAAATCCTAACTGTTGGGACTACAGCAGGCAGTCAGCATTCTTGCTGCTGGACGATACAGTCTTGGCATCTATCTGTAAGGCATGGAAGAGGCACAGGGAGGAGAGAGCAGGGATAGGATGAAATGAACTTTCTTGTGCAGCTAATTCAAATCCAGCCCTGCACAGCACCTAAAGTTGCTGCAGTCTTTCCTCACCCCAGTCTTCTGTGGAGCCTGTGTGTCCTGAGGCTGCTGCTGTGGGGCTGTTTGGTACCTGTGTCCCACCACAGCGTGGCTTCTGTTCTGCAGCCAGGACAGGGAACAGGAGCTGAACAAAGCTTAGGGACAACAAAGCACCTCCTGATTTATGTGCAGACACTCCCCCCAGGCCTCAGTGTCACTTGGCTTTCAGCAGCAGTAAGAGGTTTGCCATGTCAGCAACAGGTGATGGGAAGAAGTGCCAGTCAGGAGCGTGTGTAGAGGGGAGCCACAGAGCAGATGGCAGCAGGAAAATAAATTTGGAGCTGCCACGGGAATAGTCCTGGAAATAGTCCAGCCTATGGATGGAGGCAGATGGGGAAGAATTAGGTTTATATCTCTTCCTGGTTTTTTGCTTTTTTTCAGATGCCCTTATTTCCAGCTCTGTTATCTCTTAGGCATTATTTCCTGTGTGTTGTTTCACCCTCATTCCTATTTTTTTGTCCCTTCTTATCTTGCTTTCTTTTCCCCCTTTTGTTTCTTCTTGCATTATATCTGAGTTCATGAGGGGTTGCCCACACTATATCTGCTTCCTTATAAATCTATTCTCTGTTCCCCTATCCCTCCCTCCACAGCTGATCCTACAAGCTTCCCTTGGCACTGAAAGGCCCAGCACACTGATCCGACCCAGCTGTGAGCTCGAGTTCAGCATGGAAGAATGGAAAGAAAGCACACTGTGTTCCTTTGCCAGGTGCTGCCCATTTCCTTCTCTACCATCTCCTGGGAGCTGGTTCCCTCAGGGCAGGGGGTTTACCTGGTGTGTTCATCCCTCCTGTCACTGATTGCTGATTTTGCTCTGGATGTGGGTGCATCCTGTGTGGGCAGGGATGTCTCTGCTTTGTGTTCCTGTGAGTGCCTGTGGGATGCTTCAGGGGTGTGGGAAAGGATGAGGTGGAAACTCCCTGGTTTTTTTCAAGTGTAATTGTGGTTGGGGGAGGACCAGGGGCCATCCCCTCGCAGCTTCAACAGCAAACACTGTTCTGCAGTGCCTTCTGCCAGTGCTGGGAGAAGGAACCTTCTGCCAGTGCTGGGAGAAGGAAGCGTGTTGGATGCTGAGTGCTTGGAGAACTCGATCAGCTCCAGATGTCAGTTCTGGTCCCAAACCTGCCCAGCATCTCTGTGGCACTTGGGGCTGCTGCCTCTTCCATCTGGCTGATGGACCAGCCACAATTGCAAAGGGGAGCTTTTCCTTGGAGGGAGCTGTGTCCGTGTCCTCTCTCCTCTTAAACCCAATTCCCTTATTAGTTGGCTTCCTGCAAACTCTCTCTCTATGTATAAAAGGTTTAAAAAATTTGTTTAATTTCTGCCTCAGAAGAGCCAAGGAAATTTATAACTGAGGTCTGCAATAGGTTGGGCAGAAGGAAACCGTGTGCATGCAATCTGAGAGATTTAAAATAAAATAAAAAATTAATCTGCTGTGCTGTTACTTGAAAAGAAAGAAGTGTTTGTCCAAACCTGGATGTGGGCTGCCAGGCCCATCTGCCTGGCACAGCCCTGGCCGATGGAGCTGTGCCAGTCCTGTGCTATTCCTACACACCTTCCAGTCAGTGAGAGCATGGAGTGAGTTCAGTGCCTGCAGGCAGGGAGCAATGTGGGACTCTCACTTCATGGGGAGCCTGGTGGAGGGCCAGTGTGTAGGTCAGCTGTGCATTGCTAACAGCGTGTGTGGAAGGAGGAGGTGCAGCACTACCTAAAGGGGTGGACAGGTGCTTTGCTGCTTGTATTTACTGCTGCTTTCTTTGATCGTGGTGACTAATAGTTCATCAATGCCTGGGTTATAACGGCTCTATTTAGGACTTTCTGCCTGTTGAGTGACAGCAGGATGTGTGTGAGCAAGCGAAGAGGCCCAGACCTTTTCTGGCAGGATTCTTGGGGCCAGAAAATACTCTGGAAACGACAATGTGAATCACTTGTTTATCTGAGTGGATGACACTATGCCCCAGCCACGCTGCTTTGCGGTCAGACCGTGTGGTGGGATCAGGGTGTCCAGGGCAGATCCCTGGAAAGCCTAAAGGACATGTTTAATGTTAAAAACATGACATCCCAAGCCTGTGTGCCCTGCTGTGTACTCACAGATGTATTTGTATCTCTCTTGTCTCTGGGATATGTGGGTGCATGTGCCTGGATCCCAGGGAAGGGCTCAGGCAGAGCTGGCACATCTCCTTTCTGGGGCACCTTCTCGTTCCTGGAGGTGTTTTCTCCCTGACATGTTACACAGGATAATGATGTCCCATCATGTGCTATACCTTGCACTAATGCTGTGTTTTAGTCACCTGGACTTGCATGGACAATGAAGGGCTTGGGAGGGAGATGGGAATTGTCCAATGTCACATGGCTAAAACCAGCCAAGAAACCAAGAGCAGCAGTAAGGGCTGTTCCCCAACCTGCTCCTGCTGTGCTGGACCAGAAGGCCACAAATTCAAACAAAATAGTCTTTTTGTCACAGACTGCTCTGGAGAATCACCAGAGGCTTTGCAGAGTGTGCAGTGCCAGGGAGTTCCGTGGTGAAGCTTCATGGGCTGTGTCTTCCTCTTGTGTTCTGCCAGGTTTTCTCCCTCCCACCTCTTCCAATCCAAGCCTGTTGTGATGCTGCAAACACACGTGTCCTTGTGCACGTGAAGCGCTGTGATGGCCAAGTGTCCACCCCTGCTCTCCACACCCCTCTGCAGAGCTGCCAAACCACTGCTGATTGCAGCTGCCTCTGGGTGGGCCGTGGCAGCTGCTGGCATTGGACAGTGACACTGCTCCATCTTTTAGGATGGGGAGCAAAGGTTTCTAACTGAAATACCAGGGTATTCTGGGGGAAGTAGGAAATGACTGCTGGGTGAGAGGGTGCCAGAGCTTTGTGTGGGGGACTAGAAAGGAATGAGAATAGTTAATGGTGCAAACTCTACACGCATTGCCAAAAATGAACTCATGTCTGTAAATACTGCACTGCGCGCAGCAAGATTAGCACAGGAAAACACCAGTTGTTAGGGTTCCTGTTACCATCTGAATTATGCAAACAATTTGCTGGAGTTTATAGATGAGCTGGGGCAGAATAACATTGAGTTTTTCCTCGCCAAAGTGCTTCAGTGCATTAGTATTTTAGCACATTTCCCAGCCTCAATCTGCTACACAAGTGGATCCATGCTGTGCTCTTTTGGGAGGGAATGCTGTCAAGTGTGGCCTTTTCCAGGCCGTTCTGGAGCTTGGAGATGTTGGGATGCTGGTAAGATGCTGACCTTGTGCGTGTGCTACCTGGGGACCTGAAGTAGGTGTGAAGGGCCAGGGGACCACCAAAGCCCAGTGCTGGGGCTGGAGATCATGCATGAATATGTGGCTGAGGAACTCTTGGGACCTCTGGGAGCAGAGATGTTCCTGGCTGTAGCAGAATTGCTGTTCAGAGGCCAGACACCACCACGATGGGCTCCCTGGAAGGAATGATAAACATTGTCTCTTCCCAGTGTCTGTCAGGGGGTTGACTGAGTTTCCCACGGCCGTGCAGTGCGTCAGTGGTGATGCAGGATTAGCAGCTGGGTGTCCCTGGCCCCCGGCCCTGAGCGTGTGCTGACACCAATTGCATAACCCAGGGGCAGTTTGGGGCCATGGAGCTGCTGCACCCTGGGTTTCCCCACAGGAGTGAACCCCAAGCCAGAGCTCCCTCCACCCTGCCATGACTTGGGTAGAAATAGGTCAGTTGGAGCAATAGAGTTTGGATTTTCCAGGGAGCTTTGTGGACACCTGAGTAAAGAGGAGAGACAAGAACCAGTGCCATCTAAAGCCAGGTTAGATGCTAGACAGGCCCATATCACCAAACCCAGCTTTCTAGGTGCTGCTGTCCAGGACTCACTCACTTTGAGTGGTTAATGCCTTGTGCTTCCTTAGGGTGAAAACTGGGGGAGGACCAAGTACGTCAGTTTTACTGGCAGTAAAACTCCAGCATGACCTTCATGTTGAAAGCAAGTCCAACACACGTGAATGTATCTGCTGGTACTTCTGTGGGCTGTCAGATAGTTCCCAGGGCTACAACCATCCTTCAAGGGCCCTATAGCCAGATGACAGACTCTTGCTGGTTCCTGGGATTGCAGCCCCTTTGGCCCTTATGGGGCTGTGATCCACTTTTCCCTTCAGCAATGGCAGAGAAGTATCAATGTTGGGTCTGTAATTTAGCTCAGGACTGTTGAGACACAATCTCACTCTAAAGCCAAGGCCAAATAGTACTAGCATGGGGTCAAGTTCCTGAAGCATACACTGCCTTTGGGACTAATTTGGGTGCTGAGTAGCTGGACAGGTATTTGAATGTTGCCTACAGAGACCTAGAGGTCTCAGGATCCTATTCTTCTCCCTCAGATCACCTAAAATGGTAAGAATTTTCAAGGGGGATTAAGGTTGTGATCTCTGGGGAGGGGAGTGGACATCTGGTAGGAGTCCTGTCCATATTAATAGCCTCCGTTTAAATGTATGTTATCAAGCAGGGCAGCTCCTTATCAGCCAAGAGACTGTGAACTCCATTCCCTAAGGGGCTGCTGGTGACTTTGGGCTGCTAGTCATGGCTTTCCACAGGCATACAGGTAAAGTGGATGTGCTGCCAGGTGTTGTGGGAGTATGCCTGGTAAATGGGGTGGAAGATTTTGCAAACAGGCTCCTGCACCGGAGAAACAACTGTTTTGAATGCAGTCTGCAGCTGTAACTCCTGATGGCCAATGGGCTGATAACCAGTGTGAGGGGACTGGTGCTGGGAGCAGGATGGTAGTGGTGGTGGCCTCGTTTATTTTGTAAAATGGGTTGGATAGTAAGTGCTTTTGTATTTGCTGCTGTGGGAAGTCTGTGGCTCAGCTGTTGTTAGAGGGAGACTTGGTGAAGATGGGGGACAATGCTCCTCCTTGCAGCAAGCTTGCCAGGGCAGTTACTGCAATGAGCAGGGAACCCAGATGAGAGGAATCCCAACTGGTGTAAACCCACAGGGTTTGTTCTGCTCTAGTGGGAACTTTGTGGTTACTCCCTCTTCTGTGTGTTTGTCGTGTTGATCAGATGGGGTGACCCTCACTAGATAGGAAAATGTTAACTTCTTGTCATTAACATTGACAGGAATCTTCAGATCATGTTTTGCATGACCCCATGACATGCAGATGTATGTCTTCCCATCCTAACTAATCTCCTCCAGCTCTCCATTTGAAGATGATTGGAAACTCTCCTGGATTTTTAAAAGCCTGTCTGACTCTTAGAAGCTTTTTTTTGATGTCCAGCATGTATTTACAGCCCTACACCACAATGTACAATGGCAGTACCGTTGCATCTCTTGATGAGACACAGCCCAAAGGGTGGATGGGCTTGGGGAGAGGGTGTCAAGTTTGGGGTGCAGCTCCCATGGGCACCAAATCAAGCTGCTGCCCACTAGGGATTCTCTATCCTCCCAGCCATGCCCTTGTTTTCTTCTCATCTTCCTCAAGAGATGTTCCCTGGGGCAAAGACTCACGGGCTTGATGTTGTGCTGTAATACAGAACGCTCAAGTGTCTCCTGAGCAGATGCTGTGGTTGGAGTGCTGCTGCCAATAAATTATAGCACAGCAAATACTCCTGCATCCCATGGGGAGCCCCAGTCTCTGGGACAGTTGCAGGGGAACTGCAACGCCTGCTCTGCGGGGTGAATCTTCCATAGCGTGAGGAAACCTCACAAAAATTTGGCTCCCAAGGGCACCTGGGCATGAGAAGGGCATCCAGCTACTGAGGTGGGGGCAGATCCGTGCATAGCTGGGAACATAACTGAGGAGTCTCAAAGGTCAGAGCTTAATACAGCCACAGGTTACTTACTGAACAGGATTCTTGTAGTAGCTGATTTGGTTAGTTTTGAAAGGTTTGGACTTTGCTGCTTCAACTCTGCCTAAATGCTCAGCCTTACTTGAGGCAGTGGTGCCTCGTTAGCCTTAGCTGAGCTCTCTATTGAGTGCCAAAGCAATCCCTGGGGGAAATGTTTGCAGGGCTGGGACAGTGGTTTTTAATAAATAGCACATCTCTACTTCCCTTGGGATTTGTGAAGGTTTAATGATGATTGGTACGTGCTCAGACATGGTGGCAATAGGACCGTAGGGAATGTTTTTGGCAACTGCCTGAGGAACTTGGAGCTGTTCTTGTTCTAAATAAAGAAGATTCCATTTTATCAACAGATTAATTTTTGAATTATAGAGTACGAGTCACACGTGCCCCAGTCTGGCAATGGCAGAGCACAGCTCTCAGCACTACTGGCCCTCCCAGCAAAAATGATTGCAAGAGATTTCCTTCTTCTTTCCTTCTTTCTTTCCTTTAGCTTTGCAAATGTTTGTTGCCCGGGGCAGTGTGCCAGCGCAGTTCTGAGTGTCACTTTGCGTTTTGGATTAACAGGACCCTTCCTTTAAGGGTTTCCCTGATATTTATAGCAAACCATGCAACAGTGCACAGAGGAATGCTGAGAATGGTAACTCAGGTGACAGAGCAGGGGATACCAGGACTGAGCTGGGTCAGGCAGTTGTAGCCAGCGCCTGGCAGTGTACTCAGTCTGCTGAGAAAAATAAAACCGAGGGAGAGTCAAAAAGCAATTGCTCTTTTTCTTCCATATGCAACTGTGTGTAGGGCACAGGGTTAACAACTCCAACCTCATCTTCTTTCTTATGTGACAGAATAACCTGTAGTGTAAGTACAGTTTCTCTGGTTGTTTTTAGAGACCACACTTCAAGTTCTTCCTTGGTGGTTTATCACATTTAAACATATTCCCCAGAGACATTAGCACATATCCTGTGTTAAGTGCTTTGCTTATCAGCTGTGCTTCAGCTCCCTTTGCTTAGTGCTTTGGTTTCATTTGTTGTGCAAACCACTGGGATGCTGCTTTGGGTATATAACTGAAATGGGATGACCCAGCCCAGGGGTGGTGCAATACAGGAACCCAGGGAGAGGCAGGGGGTTGTATGAACGCAATAGCTTTTGTAGGATGACACTTCTTAGGTCTGTACCCTTTCCATCCCAACCTTGCCATGCTGCAGGATGCAGACTACCCTGACACTGAACCTGACACAGCCCCGTGACTGCTTCACAGCACAGTGTCAGTATGACTTGAGGTCAAACGTTTGAGATCTCTGAAGGATGGAAGTTGTGGTTGTCCAAGAGCTGAGGAGCTGCTTTTGAAAAGCAGGAGATGCTCTCAGGGGACAAGTGGCTAACTGGCACCTCTGTGGCCAGGTAAATGTTAGAGTTGTATTCCAGTGGGTCCTTGTGCCAAATACCCTGATACTCGAGAAGGCCACTGGCCCGGCCATCTGCCCTCCAGCTGTAGACAAATCCATCAGGAAGCTACATTTAGACAGCACCCTGCCAGGGCTGGTGGGACAGGGGCACCTTGCTTAGAGGGTGATTATCTTCTGGAGGCATTGCTATATTTTTCTTCATCTCTTAGTAAGGCTCCTCTAGGCTATTTAGGGATGGGCTCATACTGTACTTTCCCCTCTCCCCTTCCACCTGTGCCCTCTCTTTTTACCTGCTCCTCTCCAGCAGAACATGCTTGGGTGGGAGAATAGTTCCAGTCTGTCCATACTTTTCCCGTGTTTTCTAAATACCATTCTGTGACCTCAGTGACCAGCTGAAGTGGGGTCTGGATCAGTGTGTGACCTGTGCAGAAAGCTCCTTGAAAAGCTGGAAGCAAACTCAAGCCTGTGCATGAGGGAGGCTGTCTGGCCCATGAGATGGCACGAGGCAGGCAGACACTGGCCTGTCTGCACATACAGCCCAGCTCCAGGGGCTGCCAGGCCAGGCCTAGTGTTAATTTGTCTGTGGATCTCCAAAACTGCTGTGATAAATGTGTGTCACGTTAGTGCGTGATTCATTTCATGGGAACACAGGATTATGTTACTTCCTGAGCCATGTTTTCAAGATTATGTGTTCTAGTTGAAAGTAACCCTAAACCTGAGATTGGGAATTCTTCAATAACATTTGCCCTGGACTCTGTGCAATTGCATTTCTTCCAAATAAAACCCAACTGCTTGCTAAAGCTCAGCAGAGCTGGTGGTGGCTCACATAGTTTCCATGTTTCCCAGCTGTTTATTTGTTTCATTTACTTGAACTGGTACCTCATAGCCCTTGGTGTAGTTGTCAGCAGACCGTGGCTGTCCCCAGACCTTTGTTTCCCCCACTGAGTGCAGTTCCTGCCAGCTGAGCCTCCAGCTTGCCTCTGTTACTTCTAGGGGGAAAAAAGGGTGTGAACTCAGCCTTTACCTCTGCTGCAGCCTCCCCACGTGATGCTCTTCTCCAGGACTCGTGGGTAGGGCTGTGCCCTGGTCAGGACATGGTGGGTTGGATGTGTGCCCAGCTGGTGAGGTTGGGCCCTGCAGTTGATGACAAATCTGGAATTACTGGGGCGGGCAAGTGTCCATGAAAATCTGTGTGAACAAGTCAAGCTGTAACAACAGGCCAGACCCAACAGCATCCTGGGGCTGAGGGCGAGCCCCACAGGGTCCCACTGACCCTTCCTTGCTGTGTGGACACAGCCAGGAGGCAGCAACAACTTGTATGGCCTGACTGTGTCCTCTCCCTTCCTTGCTCTGTGCTGGCACTGCAGCGCTATCAGGAAAAGAGGACATTTCCTCTTGGCAGCCCCTGCTGCCAGACCATCTCCCATCCGGCTGCTGATGGTGCAGAAAGTTCAAGGCTGTGTCCCAGGGTGTTGGCTGTGCAGGGAAACAGGGCTCTGCAGTGCTGGAGCTGTGGGGGAACTATCAGGGCTCGAGATGCCTTTCTGGGATTACACAGGCTTGTGTAACCCTTATGCTCCGTCCCTGGAAGTGTTCCAGGCCAGGTTGGGTGGAGCTTGGAGCAACCTGGTCTAGTGGAAGGTGTCCCTACCCACGGCAGAGGGTTTAGAACTACATGAACTTCAAGATCCCTTGGAACTCAAACCATTCCAGGATTCTCTGAACCCTCCCAGAGCCCTTGCAGCCCCCTCACAGGAGTGGTGATGGCTTCTGCTGAGGAAGGGCATATGGAATTGGAAGGAGCTGTTAGCAGGAGTGGTCTGGGAGGCTGAGACTGGGCGTGCAGGAGGGGATGGGTGTCTGGGGACAAAGTAGGACTGTGCACCTCAGGCCAAAGTGGAAAATCTGCTGGGCAAGAGCCCCCACAGCCACTGATGTGCTGGATCCCTGGCCATGGGGGAACATCACACCTTGGCAGGGCCTCGCTGGCGTGAACCGAAGAAGCATCTCTCCATGGAGGGACATTTTTTTTTCTCCCGCCCACCCCCCCTTATGATTTTACATGTGAAAGACTGGTGAAAAGAGGCAGCTGGAAACAGCACAACTATCCAGCACAAAAGGCTTGGAGGGCTGCAGCTGGCTGAGGGTTCAGGCTGGAAACATGGAAACTATTCCACTCTCCTCGTGTTTGGCAGCAATTTCTGCACACAACTGATGTGGCGCCTCTGCCAGGACCTCGCCTGCAGTAATGAACTAAGGGACTCTTGGGGAGTGATTAGGTGCCATTGCCCTTGTTTGTTGTGAAATTGCTCGTCGCTGAACCATCTCCCTGATACTTCCAGGCCCAGGAAGTGGGAGCAGATTCCAGGGGGCTTCAGTGCTGAAGTCTCCCCCTCTGTCCCCTAGCAGGGCCTGGCAGTTACACCGTGGGCACCATGTCAGAGCGCTTCGACTGCCACTACTGCAGGGACCCCCTGCAAGGGAAGAAGTACGTGCAGAAGGAGGGGCGGCACTGCTGCGTCAAGTGCTTCGAGAAGTTCTGTGCCAACACCTGCATGGAGTGCAAGAAACCCATTGGAGCAGACTCCAAGGTGGGTGCTGAGCAGTGAAATGGGTGAGGAGAACACGGTCTGATAACTCTCTCGTTTGTCTTCCTGGCTCTGGTCTGTTTGTGAGCTAATCTGTGAAAACAAGTTCTTTGTGCTCCTTGGGCAAAGATCCAGTGGCTCTGGGATGTGCAGTAGGGATGCTCACAGTTGATCTAGATTGGCCACATGAATTTAGCTGCAAATGCTAAATTGCCCTGAAGGGAGAACTGCAGGTAACCCTGTACAGGACCTGCAAAAACTCATCTTCTGGGCAAACCACTGGGGAACCTCACGTCTGGTTTTTGTCAGTTTTTTCAGATGCCTATTGCTTCATGTTTAAGGCAATAATATTGTACACCTGTACTAGAAGGAAAGAAACAACCCCAGAAGCCCACAACTGCAGAACTTCAAATCTCAAGAGCTGTTGGTTTGAAGCATTTTCTGCCACCATGGAAGCTCCAAGTCAATGTGATTGTGTCAACGAGTCTGGTTAAGGGTCCCGCCCTTAACTGCTCGCAGAGGAGCTACAGCTCCACCCACTGAATCAGACACGCTTAGGAACGAGCAATCCTTTACTGCCTAGGCTGAGAGACATAAGCTTGGCTTTTAGGATGGCTCAGTGAGAGGGAAAAGCTTCTCACTCACTCCCTTTCTGTTCGTTCCAGGAGTTGCATTTCAAGAACCGTTACTGGCATGACAACTGCTTCCGCTGCTTCAAGTGCTACACGTCCCTGGTCAACGAGCCCTTCATGCTAAGGGAGAACAACAAGGTTTGGTGCAGCAATTGCACTGCTGCTGAGGATGCACCCAGGTGTAAGGGCTGCTTCAAGCCCATTATTGCAGGTACTGGTGCCCGTGAGAGGGGTACAAGGGGCACGTTCTGATCTAGGGCACAACCAGGGTGGTTTATCAAGGTGTGAGGCTGCAGTTACAGGTATGGGCATCACAGTGGAAGACTGGAGCATCACGATGGTGCAGTGTTGACTATTGCTGTCACCTGTCCATTTTATTAAAGTGCTGAAAGGCTGCTTTGTAGTCAACCCTTATGTGGGTAATTCAGCTTAGTAGTTAAACCATTTCTATCAAAAGCTTTGCTCTGTAAATCAAAGGCCTGGGCACTTAGTCTGACAAATCTATGAAAATCTAGCAGACCCTGTCAAAAATCGGATAAATTAACAGCTCATCCCTTGTCTGCATTCCAGTTGAATCCTGGGTGTAGGAATGGACCGGTCTTGCCCATAGATATGTTACATTGCCCAGGGCGAAGGGATTGCCACAGGCCTGAAATCCCACATAACCAAGTTATTTCTGTCTGTTGCAGGAGACCAAAATGTTGAATACAAGAAGATGGTCTGGCATAAGGATTGCTTCACCTGCAGCCAGTGCAGGCAAGTGATTGGATCTGGGAGCTTCTTCCCCAAGGGTGATGAATTCTACTGTGTCTCCTGCCACGAGCACAAGTTTGCCAAGACCTGCGCTAAATGCAAGAATGTGAGTCCTTCCCCTTTGCAAAGGCAGCTGCCAGAACCAGCTCTTGTGTGTCTTTTAGAACCTGGGAGAGTAAACCAGAGACAGGCCATGCTGGAGCTGTACCAATGGTTGTGTTCTTTGCTTGAGATACTGGTGCAAGACACTTGTAGAATAATGGGAGAGCTGATGGTTCCTGTACATCACATGTGCAGAAACCAAGTGGGCACTGATCTTGCAATTGCTTTGGGGGTAGTTTAAGCTCTTTAGTAGGTACTGTGTATTTAAGAAGTGACAGAGTAGCTGTTCTACAGCTTTTGCAACTGGTTAGTATAGAACTGCAGTTATTGCAGGTAAAGAAACTATTTATGAAAGTGCCAGGTATGTGGGATTTCAGGCTTGGGGAACTCCAGTGAGCTGCACAATTTAATTTTGATGCAAACTTTGAAGAGACCTGGTCCATGACAAACCCTCCTACCTTACATGCCAAGTCTATGTTACCTCTTTTCTTCCCTACTTATTCTAAACCACACCTCTGCTCTTTTGCCTCCCAGCCCATCACTTCTGGAGGCCTGACCTACCAGGAAAAGCCTTGGCATTCTGAGTGTTTCATTTGCTCCAACTGCAAGAAGCCACTGGGTGGGAAGCGCTTCACAGCTGTGGAGGATGACTTCTACTGTGTCGAATGTTACAAGGAATGTGTTGCCAAGAAGTGTGCTGGCTGCAAGAATCCTATTACAGGTATGTTGGGTTAAATGCAGCTCGAGGGTAGGGGGTGCTTAAGGTCAGAACAGTGATCCCCAAAAGCCATGGCAGTAAGGTCAAAAGCAGGTTTAGTAACCCAAGCCCAATCCCAGCAATTCACATGTGATCTTGCTCCAAGCCACATGCTCTTGCTGGAAGGAGTCTGAGCCAGTAACTGAGCCTTTCACCCTTTGCATGCCTCAAGTTTACCTCCTTCAAAATTCCCCCAACTAGAACTGTTCCCACTTTTATCTTAGTTTGGCCCCATTAAGTCTAAAACAAACAGTGTTTTACTGTTCCAAAGTGACCTCTGTTTTGCTTCTGAGGTATTTTACTTAACAGTTACTGGATTTTACAGCTCAGCCCTGAAGTGTGGGCACCAAGATTCACATTCCATTCTACATTTTAGAGCATGGATCTGAGACCTTAAGTCCTGTCCTTGCTGTACATCTCTCCTTCAGCTTGACTGCTTGTTGGAGACAGGATCCAAGGGAAAAAGCTTATTGCAGACACAAGCCATGCAAGCTTTATGCTAAGCTGTTTCTCCAAGATACACCACAAGATGCGCTGAAAAACATGCTTCAGTTGCCAGTCTGAGTGGCCTGCAAGCCCAGGGAAGCAGGGGGGGCAGTGAAGAAGAGGCTCTGCTGCTTGGTGGGCTGACCCAGCCGAGGCACAGCTACTATCGCGTCCTATAATTGTGTTCTCTCCTAGCAGGATTTGGAAGAGGAACCAGTGTGGTTAACTACGAAGATGAATCCTGGCACGATTATTGTTTCAAATGCACAAAGTGTGCCCGTGGTCTGGCCAACAAGCGTTTTGTTTGCCATAATGGAAAAATTTACTGTGCTGAGTGTCCCAAACGACTGTAATGAGCAGACAGCAACTGCTGTAAGATGGATTTTAAAGCCCTGCTTTCCCAAACAGTCCTGGTAAAGGAGCAGGTTTTTGCATGTTGAGAATTTTAACAATTTCCATTTTAGTGTAAGAACTAAATTAGCTTAAAGATATTGGGTTTGACTTTTGAAGCTCTTGCAGTACAGAAGCATGTAACCTTGCAAAAATCTAACCTTGTTTCCAAGTAACTCTTAGTGTAAAAGCTTGAAATGCTGTTAGATTTAGCATTAGAGATCCACACACTGCATCATTTGTGTGTGGCTTAAACTGAAACAAATCTAGTTTTAAACTTGTCTGGTATATTATGTGTAAACATGGCACTTAAGTGAGTTTGAAAAGGCATGCACCTGGGATACAGAGATGCAAAGATTGCACTTGGGATCGGAGGGATCCATTATTATCCTTTTACAAGTACAGGTACACAACATACACTACACCATTAATAAATACTTAATAAATACCTTAGCTTGCCCTACCACACCAAATTGCAGCACATGTAAGGAATGGCTTCATCTTACATATAACAATGTTTTGGCAGTGCAACTTTTAGCTTAGTTAAGTTTCCATAAACTTAGTCTAGCCTCGATTTCCGCATGGTTTGCCCAAAAATTTTGCTCACCAGCTTTTTTTATATAATTGTTTAAACAAGGCTGTCTTATGTACAACTATTAATCCATTAACAAGTAGTAAATCACCTACAACAACATGCATATGCATTTACAAGTGCCTTAAAAATAGCTCAGAGAACAACAGGTCTCTTATCGTGTCAGTGTATGTTTTGTGATTGAATAAAAAGTAAGACTACTGCCTGCCTGGAGTCCTGCAATCTGGAAAACTGGTATTTTTTTTTTCATTTTGCCATCTTACATGATTGACACATCTCAGGGCTGAGCTACTGAAACCAAGTCTCATAAAATGATACTGTCAAAGTGAAGAGTCAGCTGCACTGTCATTGCAGCCTTAAATATCTGAGGACTAAAACAGTAATTTCCATAAACTAATTAATTGTTTTAATCTATAACTGACACTGGACCATCTGCCAGGAACAGCCTCTGTGAAAAAGCCCTTTGGGGAACATATGTACAGTCACTGTTCATGGACAGATCTACAACCCTTCAGCCATCTAAATGCTAAGTTTAAGGTTGGGGTTTTTTGGGTAGTGAAATGCAGAAAGACTGTCAGTTGAATGCTGCTCCAGCCCTTTCCTTCCACCTACCAAGAAAGAACCCTTGCAAGAAAAAGAAAAGGCAGCATCTTGCTGTGTTCTTTCTGGTCACTGCTTCATTGTGGCCACAGAGCCCTGCTGGACTCACCCTTACAACACAAAGATGCTGATGCTGCAAGTGAAAAGCAAAGGCTGACAGGGCAAAGCAGGTTAAAGAATTCAAGAGTTATGAGCACGCCATCATACATATGAGAATGTACAAACACAGCAAGAGCTGAAGGTATTAGTGCAAATACCCTCTCACCCACACAGATACAACTGCCAGAGAGGCTTCTAGTTTGGGAATGTGCAGTTGGAGCAGTTAGAGCAGCACCATGGTGCATCTCAAGGCAGGTCAGCATGGCAAGGGGTTGGAGAGGCCTAGTAAGGTCATGTTTAGCAGTACAAACTAAAGCATTGTTCAACTGCAAAGTTTATTTAACAGTGCACACATATTTACACAGAGCTGTATCAGACCATTCAACAAATATCAGCACAGAAAAAAATACTGGCATCTTTGTTAGAATGATTGTCTCTGCCAGAACAGAACAGCTATCATACAAAAATACAGTTTTCCTTTTACCTAAGGCACTGCTCTAAAGGCTAAAACGGTTCTATGGTACTTCTGAACAGCAAGAGGGAGAAGGCTGAGGGCTCCTATTGCAACTGTGGTGTTGAGGAAAGAACTGTAGTTCCAGTAAAACCATTTGCATTTACCCACTGCAAACACAGCTGCCATTTGGATGAATCACTGGAACTGGAGGATCAGCCAATGGCTTGTAGCTTGTAGCAGGATTTGAGACAGCTATTCTTTAAAGTAACCACCTATCCAGTCTATCTGTTACAGGAAGTGTCAGAACAAGGCTGCATTATTACTTTTAGTAGCAATTTTCAGAAGATGCTTCGTTAATCTCTTCATGCTGTAAAAAGCAGGCAAGTTCAGGTTAAAAAGATTATTTAATGCAGGCTTTAGGGGAGGGGAAATATATATGCAACTTGCAGCCATCGTTACAAAGCTGGAACTGGAACACAGAATAATTAACAGGAACAAAGCATGACTTCAGTGGTCTAATACTGTTATGTACACAATAAAATAATACTTCCATAAGTGTAGATAAATAAGTAATTCAAAAGGAAAACATTTTTTAAAAGCATGACATGTTAAACTGCACTGACAGACATATCTAGGGACTCAACATTTTTGCAATATATTAGTGCACATGCTGTAAAACGTTTTGTTTGTCAATAGATTAAAACATACTAGTGATGGTACAATGCTGCATTTTGAAACTGCCAAAATGTTCACATTAGACAATAGGGAATTTTTCTTCTCCGTTCAAAACTGATGATATTCCATGTTGCACTTTTAAACAGCACATGAATCAACAAGCACCAGCATTTTTCTAGACGTTACAAAGGGAGGTCAGCTTTAACAAACACTGAATGAGTCTTCTATTTAATCCAGGGCCATTTGAGAAATGGGCAAAGTCTGCAGCTAATTGCCTATATAGGAACCTCCAATAGCATGTTGCTCCATGTAATACTGATATGGAAATAAAAAACCAAAAGACTCAAACAGGTTACTGTAAAGCCTGTAAAAGGGAAACAAGGAACATTTGAACTAGGAAACTGTATCTAACACTTAGCTAAACGAATGGAAAAAGAACATTAGCACAACAGTTTCCCTGAAATGTTTCAAGGTGCAAATTAGAACTTTTGTCATCCCTCCCCTGGTGTTTTTTTGCAAACTTGAAGATGGATAAAGGTAAACAAGCAGCTTTTCAAAACAAGGCCTTCGGTACTTGAGAAAACACTGGATTACTGAAGTGCAATCAGATTATTTCCAGGTCTCTAGTGTTCACAGTTCTGTCCAAAGAGCAAAGAGAGAAAACATTTAACCATCTTAACTGTGTGTATGCCACATGCATCCATCATCATGTCAGAGTCTACATCCAGGAGTGAGCACAGAACCACTTGTGGCCCAAAACCAGCACAGTAGGTTTTCTTTCTTTTTATAGGAATGCTAGTTTTCAAAGTTATGTACAGAATTCTTAAACCATGTTATGTCTAAACATTTTCAAGTTAAAAATTAAAAGGCAACTCTTTCTTCACTTAAAAGTTAATGATTTTGCTCACAGAATCACATTAGATCTGCCTATTCCCATGGCCCAGTGGGTTGTGACCTCAAGGGAAGCCTTGCCCAGGCTGTGCCCATGGGACTAAAATTCACAAGGCGCAGAGTGACAGAGGAGACTCAGGAAACAGTTCAGTCTAGAAAAGTGCTACACTTTAATCAAACAAAGTGCTACACATCACTGAAAGAAAATGTGGATAGCAAGGCTTGTTTCTTCCACTACCATTCATTTCAACTGATCACACAGTCATTTATCTCACGGGAAGAGATCTCCTGCTGTGAATATGGCCACTTGAGGTTTAGCTCCAACACCAGGGAGGGAAGTCTAGTCTTACATAAACTACCTTCCTGAAGCCTTTCTGACACACTAAGCTGTACTGCATGAAGGTTTGGCTTCTCAAGCACATGTGGCTTGAGATGCAGCCCTGCTCCCTTCAGAAAATTCAGAGAATTTTGCGTGTGTACAGCTTTATTACTCCTCCCAAAATGTTACACAACCATCTCTGTAATGTCAGGTTGGTGTTACCTGCCTCAGTGAAGTCAAAGACTATCTGAAGAGACCTTGTAAGACCACACAGGTCAGCATCAACAAGTTACAGAACATGCCTAGGAGTAGAAAGGCCTTGTCTGTAGAGTTACATCAGACACCTTTTAAACTGTTAGTATCTTCAAAAGTAACATGTGCCATTTCAGATATTTTAGAAGAACCTTAAAGTACAACAGATGAGCTTCTGTGCTGGTAGGAGATAGTGGAGCTTCACAAGGGCTCAGCTGTGTCTTTGGAAGAGCTTTAATGCTGGACCTCAGCAAGTCCCTAGAAAGGCATCAGTTGGTGACTCCTGACAGAATTCAAGTTACAAGCACTAAATGAAGAGCTTTCCCTCAGGTCTACACACTGCAAAAAGTGCCTTGAAAATAAGAATCTGTAGTTAAGGCAAGGAGAGCAAACGCAAGGAAGTTAATTGCCTAGGCAGAGGAAGAGACAGATAGGGAAGTCAGCTTGGATTACCTGATGAAGCATCTATAGGTTTGGTCAATGAATTCACTGCACCATCTTCCTCAAAAGCCAATTTAGGACTAGGAGGTATTGTAGCAGCATCATTCAAGTTTTGATTACAGTTACCAGCAGAGATGCTGTCCGAGCTCAGTTTGGTTGGCTTGGAATGCACTCCAACATCAATGAACTCCTCAAAAGTCCATGAACCAGATCTTCCATTAAGATTCTGAGGAAGTCCAATTGTATGATCAGCTTCATTAACACCCAACTTCACTGAGTCATCAATAATAATTTCTTTTGCAGGATGGCTAGGGGAAAAAAAAAGGATACTGGTATTTCTGCAAGTTTAACCTTTAGACTGATTCCAAGCCAGACAGTTAGCAGACTGCAAACTTTGCAAAGCACTGACTGTCCTGAAGGGTGTTCACAGACAAGCTCCTCCAGCTGCCACACAGGATCTCCCTTTCAAAACCCAATGGAAAGAACAACTAACCAATACACAGCAACTTTTTACTGTATTCATAGCTCTCAGATAAGGTCTGGCTCCAGAAATTTGATATAAGAATACAAGTTTAAGCCCTGTACCATTAAATACCAATTTTAGTACTGTGCATTTTTCCTTTTTTTCCACAGCTATGACTTTTTAACCACAACACTAAGCCTCAAAAGACCAGCAGTATTTAGAAGATTCAGTGATTTTCATTCATTCTGTGGAGAATCATGAAAATGTCTTTATATTCTATCACTAGAGGAATAAGATTATCATCCCTTTCAAAGAAGTGTTGACAATGTCATTTCTAAATCATTAGCATTTAGATGAACAAATGGAACAAGCATCAGAGGACAGATTTTCCAGCAGTAGATGGAAATGCTCTATAGTCAAAAAGATTAAATTTCAAATACTAAAAAAAACCCCTTTCCCCACCAAGGGAGGCTTTTGCATTGGATCTGATGTTCCAACATAACACTGTTCTAGAGCTTCCTGTAGGTTATTCTTCCTTTTCAGTGTTATCCCCCCCTCTTGTTTAATGTTTTGTTAACGAGAAGAATTGCAAGCTGTTCCAAGGGAGAAGATTTCAGGCCAGTGCCACTCTTTGTAAGTAATGCTGCCCTGTTTCTGGCTGTGTCTCACTTCTCAGCAAAGCCAGTACTGTTAATATGATGCCATCTAAACAAACAATTATCCTGAGCTAAGTGCTCTGTGTGAGGCACTGAACTGACAGTGCACACACACCACATGCCTGAAGACACCACAAAGCCAGCGGGGTGCAAGATTCAAGGCAAAGCTACAAGACAGCATTAATTTAATTTAAATGTAGAGACAGAGTTCTTGTGTGAGGGATAAGTGCTCTGACTAAAGCAGCTGCACACACAAACTCACCTGGAATCCTTTAGTTCAGTAACAGACAGAGACTCCTCCTCACTTTTCAAGTCGCTTCCATTCATGAACACTTCAGTGGCCTTCAATTCTGACTCATCTTGTTCCACAGATTCTGCAGAGATCAAGCTTTGTGCAGTCTCTAAACAACACTCTACCTCCCCCTTGACTTCCTGGAGCAAGTCAACACCATTTAGTTTTCCTGAAAATGGGAGGAAAACAAGAAATTAATAAAAAGAGAAGGCTTCAGTAACAGTATTGTTAGAATACAAGCCTCAAAATGACCTTTCCTAGACAAAACTCAAGGTACTTGGCTTCAATAGCTTAATTTCTCTATAGATAAGCTGCCTATAGCAACATGAAATTTTTCATCTTTAAAAATCCACTTGTAAAATGAAAACACTCTGCCTGCATTTCACTCTCCAATCATTTTGACAGTCTTTCTGTTCAGGAAGTCTCCCTGGCATTTCTGGGACTGGTATCTCAGACCACCACAGTGCTGTTACATGAGTGACCTTTCCAACAAAGCTTAAACATCACTGAGAGACTCACTGCTACTCAGACCTGACTCATCCAGATTCCTTACCTGTTTGATCAGTCTTCTCAAGATCCAACTCATCCTCCTCTTCCATATCTTCTCCTTCCATCACCTCCGAGACAGATTTCCCTTCATTCTGCAACTGAATTGCCAGAGTATTACTTGGAATAACTCCCTGCCCTCCAGCATTTCCCAAATGGCTCAATCACAGCTCTCACAAATTCTGTGCTCAGCAGTGAAGCCACATGAGTCCAAAGGCTCACAGACAACAAGCTCACCCGGTAACAGCTGCTCTACTGAGCCAGAGCCTGTGGGACCCAATCCCACTTCCTACCTATTATTCCCCACGTTCCTTTTCCCCTCATTTCTGCAAAGTGTGTGCAAAACTTTTATTGACTTTCAGCTACCTGAAGACTTGCATCTTTGAATGTTCAGAGAAGAACAGCTATTCCTCCATATGCATAAATGGTCTTAAGCCACTGTATTAACAAAAATACACCCAACTTAGTGTAGCAATCCAAAGGACATCCAAGATTTGCTTTAAGCAAACAGATGATGCCAAGAATGCATGTTTTCTGGGCGAAAACAGTGCTGGCAGAATGCACACAGTTAAAAAAAAAAAATCTCTTACTACCCACAGTTTTTTTTTTTAAAACCAATTTGCAAGTGGTAATGGATCACATTGTTTATATAGGCCTAGACAAAAATGCATCAAAGAGTTTTTGCCAGAGTAAGTAAAGCAGAAGAATGGGTGTAACTGGAAGCTACTTGAAATTATTCTGGTGCACCAGAACTTTGCACTTCACATGGAACAGAGGTAACAGAGAAAGACAGGATAAAGCAGGCAAAGCCTCTTCCAAGAATGTCCTATTCTGTCATTACACAGATCCAAACAAAAAAGTACCTTGGATTCGTTTTGATCCGATTTTCGTGTTCTTTTCATTATTTCTTCAATTCTCTGTTAAACAGGGAAAATATTTGCAGAGCTTTAAATTTCAGCATTCTGGTTTAAATTTTCATCAGTCAAAACATATTTTCCTATTTCATTCATTTAATACTTTATTCACTGTTTTTAAAGCTCAGAAGCCAGAGTTTGCTTTTTTTAAAAAAACCACACTACTGAGTCTGAGACTGTTTGCCTGTTCAGTTTAACTCCCCAACCACATTTTAGGCTGAGAATTCAAAAGTCTACCTTTTTTCTTTCAAGCCTTTCCTGCATATTTTGCTGCATAATTCTCTCTCTTTCCAGTCGCTGTCTTTCAGCCTCTTCTTGAGCTTTTGCCTCAGCTTCTTCTCTCTGAAAATAAAAAAAAGAGAGCACCCGGTGCACAATTCATTCACAGGAGTCAAAAGAACTGTTACAGAGATTCTGGTTCAACAGACAGGAACATCAGATCATCACTATTTAATATGACCAGACACTGTAGCTGTTGTTGAGCTACTCAAGGTTCAAGCTATACTTCAGGATGAGCATTTATCTAAGAAGGATAATTTATAAAGTAACAAGACAGCAATTAAATTCTAGAAGTGTCAAGGTTAACTTAAAAATTTTGGCAGTCAGGTATTTATGAAGACATCTGGTGCAGAACATCTTTTGTTCTTTCTACAATGTAAAATCTTTTCCAGTATGACTGGAAAGAAGATAGAAACATAGTTAACACTCTGAGTAATTGTGATAAGCTTTTAAAGAAATGTTTTAAAGAAATGGCAATGCTATCCATAAAATACAGCTCTTTAAACAAAGAATTTCACTGTAGAACTGCTTTAGCTTTCAGAATTATTTAAGGGAAGTCCACTTTCTGCAGAACAGCTCCCTTCAGTTCAAAGGACACCTTTGTAAGGGTACAGGGATACTTGGCTGTGGAAGACTATTCATCAACAAGAAAAGCAGACTGAGAAATGCTACCAATCTTTCTTTTGAAGGAATCAAAGCAAGCCAGATGACTTTCCAGACAGACCACCTCCTTGTAACTCACAGCAGTAAGCTGGTAAACTGGGCTCAGTACAAATATTTTACATATGCAAAATAGCCTCTCTGATGGCTAAAAAATATTCCCAAATAGCTGCTCCTGCCCACACTTGAATTTACCAAATGCTGGGGAAAAAAAAAAAAAAAATCACATGGATCAGGGCAAGGAAAGGACCTGCAGACATCCTCAAATCCATCTCAGACAGGACAAACTCTGCTTTACACCCTTCCTGACAGAGATGTATCAAAACCACTCTGTGAAAGAAAAATCAAAGACAACCCTCTCAAAAATAGGGCAGCAGCTTGTACCAGGAGCACAACTGGAGCCCACAGACCTGGTGCTGAAGCTCTGCGAGTTTTTCCTGCTCCTCCTGTTCCCGGCGGATCCTCTCCTCCTCAGCCAGTCTCTGCTGCTCTTCATGAGCCACTCTCTTTGCCTCCTCCTGCTTCTGGAGCTCCTCCTCCCATCGTGCTTTTTCCTCAATTGCTCTCTTGGCCATCTCTTCCTCTCTGATTCTAGAATTTCCAAGACACAGATTACTGACTGCAGATCTTTTTTCTTTACAAGTGTGCATGCATATGAGACAGAGCAGGAAAGCAAGAAAGCTCTAAATAAATCCAGCCACAAAATAATTGCATAAAGACACTTTCTGGTGTGGATTTACAAATCCACTATCTAGATTAGTCAAAGGAAAACTCAGAGTAACTTGGAAGAAGCTATCTGTGTCCATGTTCTTTTCTAAGTAAATCAAGGCTAAGGAAGGTTGTTCCAATAATGGACTGAAAACTGGATTAAGCAATGATCATTTAATAAATACCATCTGCAATCATGACATGAATGAAGCTTTTAATCACTGCCCAATTTAGTGGGATTTCCTAAAAGACTCTTTCTTATATAGCCTGAGTTCCAGAGGTACACTGAGGTGTACACTGCCAGATCATGCACACACACAGCAGATCTGATACATATTTCTGATAAAACACCTAAACCAGATTATATGCAAGTTTCTGGCAGTTTTTTATGCACAACCAGAAAACAGACAGAATCTGATGTACACAGAAGCACAGGCAGGTGACTCCTGATCTGGAATAAAGTGAGTCAGCACTAACTTAGCAAGTTATTTTTAACAACTTCTATGCAGTGAACCAAACGCACACTGATTGAACACCTTGAATTACTTGCCTGCAACATTACTGATCCATATTACAGATCACTAACACAAGATTTAATGTACCAAACCACTGCCTGAGATCAAATAAAAATTTAATACAGAGAGGTTTGACTATTTTGAACAAAATACAAACAAACAAAATGTAAGCGTTGTAAAAGGCACATTCGAGTTTTGAACTAAAAGCTCTGCTGGTCACTGGAAGGAAAAAGAAACAGGGATTTCATTATGTATATACTGACATATAAACTGATGTTACACACAGCAACCTGTCCCATCTCAAATGGGGCCAGTGTCTCCCTGCTTCAGGAACTGCATTAACATTTGCAGCAACTTAAATTAAGACTTGGCAAACGTATACAGCTGTAGTGTCCATTCCAACCACATCCCAAACACTGAAAGCATCCCACCCTTCTCCTCAGTTGTTACCTTTCTTCCTCCTGTCTCTGAATTCTTTCTTGGTCTTCACGCTCTCTTTGCTCCCGTGCCAGACGTCGCTTCTCTGCCAAGATTTTAGCAGCTTCTTCAGCTGTGGTGGTCCCTGCTACTGTTTTGCTACCTGATTCTGCAAAGGTTGAAAGAAACTGCTGTTAAAAAGCTTCAGTAACTTAAAATTAAGAAATACATTATCGCTGTGAGGTGCAATCTTTCTCATGGCCAGCTGATACGCTATCTTTTTGATCAGTGCTCATCACTGATCTAAGGCCCTGCAAGAGTCAAAGGGGAGCTCTGAAGAGATGCAGAGCCACAATATCTCACCGACACTGAAATAATAACAACTCATGTCAACACTGATCCAGCCATATTCCAGATGACACACTTAAAGATACTCTCCAATTACCACAACACTTAAAATAATTCTTCTGAGAGGGCATGTTTATACTGTAGCACTTGAAAACTGAAAACTAAAAAAACAAAATAAAAAAAAAAAAACTGCTTTAGGAAATACATTTCACTTCCTTCTAATAAAACTGAACACACATGACCCTAAAGAAGACTTATTTTTTTCTTGTTTCATAACATTAACATTCATGCCTTTACAGAGTACCTTAGGGTACACATAATCACCATTTTATCATGCCCTGAAGGCACATACTACAGTATGTACATAATACAGTAATTCTGTATTTCCATGCATTAGCAACAAATCAAATTCCAATTTACATGGAGATCAAAACAGCTTCAACCACCAGCCTAGTAAATATTTGTATGGTCCTGCAGTTTATGTTTCTTCATGTCCTGCCTGGTGTTATGGTGTCTGAACAACAGAGATACTATTATAAATAACATGAGGAGAAACACCTAGAACCACCTTGATATCCAACTGCTCTCGATGTCATATTGAAAGAACTCTGATTTTTATTGGTTATTCCAACTCTCTATAAATATTTCTGTTTGAATGTGATTGAAGACATCATCATCTGGATATTCAGAGAATTAGCTCTTATGTCAGCAGAGCAGTAGATCATCATGTCGGTGAGGACCTGCCTTTCTTTTTAATATTTTACAAAACAGCACATATGTGTTTGCTTAACATAAGCCTTCAAGCCAAGGTAATTTTACTTAACAATGACATCAGGGTTTGACCAGCTCTTTTGCTTCTGACCTAAAGAGAAATCACTCAAAAAACAATGTCATCATTAGGAACTTTAATATCTGAAAAGCTACTTAAGCCCCATGGACACGTAATCACTACCTGCAACTGCAGGGTATAATTACACAGAGCAAACCCTCAGCAGCTGAATTATGGCTGTGCTTTGAGCATGAAAATTGGTTCTTGCAGTCCTAGGAAAAGCATTTCAGCACTGATGGAGTGCAGGCACAGAGTTCTCCAATATTTAGATTTATTCGATGCTGAAAAGACACCACTTCCACAGAATACATATTGTTTCTGATTTGGGAAGGAACTGCAGTCATGTTGGTACAAAAATCAGCCATGACTGAAATTTTAACGTGGTCAAAAGGGTCCTCCTCCTCCTCCTGAGCTAGAAAGATCACTCCTCTGCAGTTATAGAAACCACTAGCAGATCTGCCTACTCAAGACATGCAGGTGATTTTTTTCCTATAATCTGTAGCTTACTTTCTACTTACTGAAAAGGAAGGAGGCTTCATTTAGTGCTGACAATATATGATCATGAAGAAATCAAATGTCTCTCTTTTCCTCTGCCACATCAGTGTCTTGCCAGTTCAGATTAGCCACTTTTTACAGCAGAGGCTATTTTTTTGTTGTGCACTTGCACAGCAAGCAATGCAGCAGTTCTGTTTTAACACTTCTGGAATCTCCATTGTATTGAGTCTAACTGATGCTTAATGTCATGTTTAAGCTATTTTCCCTCATCAAAACTGAACCTAAATGAGCCAACCTAATGCTCAGCAAGAAACATAGAGATTTTAGACTTTTAGGGTTACAACATGATAATGACAGCTTGAATTACAATGAGTATCTGGTATTGATGGAAGAAAATTAGTTGCAACATTTCAGAACACTGCAGATATCGAAAGAACAGGGGGAAACCAACCAAAAGAAAGGGTTGGAGACCTCAAGCCTGTGGGAGACCTTCCATTTCCACTTCTGAAGCTTTACTTATGCTTTCCATATGTTACTTCCATACTGTTTTCATCTCCATGCACCCCTTATACAGTCTGTTTCCACAGGCCAGGCCATGAGACAACATGATTTATAATAAGCCTTAAGAAGATTATTCCAGTGTTTCACACTCAGCTTCCTTTTCCTTGTACTCCCAGTCATTCCTGATAAGAACTGTTCTTTTTCAAAGAGGATTTCTTCTCGTGGTGGAAGTGCAAAGAGGGAAACAAGCAAGAGAAACATCTCAGAACACCTGCAAAGTGTAGTATTAGTTGGATGGAGGATTCCAACATATTTCGAGGTAAGTAGTTTATTCACAATCTAGGAATCATATACTCAGCCTTCAATACTCAGAGACAAAAAGTGAGGCTCCATGATAGTTTATTACCTATCATCATGCATAAGGTGAGAGCTCATGAAGGAGCACTTCTTATGCTTTAAGTTGAACAAGCCTTTTAATTCTCAGAGAAGCTGTGAAAGGCTGCTGCCAGAAATGACAACTGCTCCAAGTCACTGAAAAATAAAAAGTGTTTTACTGTGGAATAGTGTATTTTAATAGGAAAACACAAAAAAACAGGACAAAAACTTGACTGCTGTCAGCAACAGGCAAACAAGTTCAGTTTGAAGGAGAAGAGATGGGATGAAGATACAAGAGCACAAAGCTGAAATTAGGCTGAACCTGCAAGACCAAAAGACTGATTTGCCACATGCCATTCACTGGTGGGCTCTGACTTCAGAAGCTGTCCAGGATATGGAACTGCACCAGTCTACAGGGTGAACTTGCAACACAGATGTGTAAAATGAAAATTGTCTTGAAAACTGAGAGTAATTTTTTCTTTTTAATAAAAAAGATTTTGCCTTGCTTAGCAATACTGCAATGTACCAAAATATTCAAAGAGATAAATGAAATCATCTCTATGCTAAAGAACATGCCCACTACTTCCTTATCTTCTACATGTCAAAGAGTTTTGCCCAGCCCCAGTATGAGTCACTACAAAGATGACTAGAGCTTGGAGATTAGAAATAAACTAAAATGGAAACAGATAAACTGGGTTAATACAGTTTCAGAAGTCAGTGTATAAAGGAGACAGGTGGGGGCATCCAAGAAACAAGGCTGGGAATTCTTTTCTGGAATAACTGGAAGACACAGACTAGTACACACTGTTATGGAGGTTTCAACCAACTGCTGAGTCTGATCACAAGTGATTATGCCCCCTCTGAGGCATGCAAGGTACTTATCACAGCAATGCAGCACATGGAGGGATGGACATTCTGACTGGAAAGACAAAGGACGTGACACAAAAGAAAGATGTGCAAGTTCACAGAACATCCACCTCTGACTGACATCCAGGCTTCCCTATACAGGAACACATGCTCAGAGATCTGTACCATCAGTTCCTCAGCCAACTGACACTCCTGCACATCCAACACTGGGCAATGTCAGAAAGAGTCTCAGCAATGGCAGAGAACTGCAGCAGCTGAGGATTGCACACAGGAACCACTCATGCAGTAACGTGCAGCAAGCACATGTTCCCACTTACCTGGTGTCTGAAGGATTCATGCCCTAGTACTGGCCTTAAATTCCAGAGATCTCTCCTTTTCCTGTCAAGTGTCCCCTAAGTCCTTTTCCACAGAGAAGTGCCTGCCAGACCTCATCAGAAAGCTCTCCCAGATTCTGTTCTGCAGATGGCAGCTGGTGTTTCTTCCCATAAGAGGGACAGAGGCTGTGCTTGCTTGGTACAGTGAAAACAACCAGGACACTAACTGCTTATCTGGTACGTGGCTCTCCTTAATCTACCAGGATTAATTTCTCAGTGTGATCTGTGAACTGATCACTTTTCCCAAGACAGCAATGATTATACATTCACTGGAACTGAGACCAAAGCAAGACTTCCAAGCATTCTGAAAACTGTCTCTCAGCCTGTGATGCATCAGGATTTCTTCCTCCAAGCATGTCTTTACAGGATCATTTTAACAACTACCAACTGGACTGAAAGACCTTTGTGTAGGTTAATTACGGATTTTATAAACCTAAGCTAGTAGATCCCTCAGCTAGTGCAACTGAAGCCAAAAGGAAAACAGGATTTCTCCTTTTCTTAAAATTCCAGTACAAGCAGCAATATTGAAAGCTCACGACTTAAATCTTCAAGTCCAATAAACCAACTATTGCACTAAAATCCACACCCCAAAGTCATACCATGTAAAATTATTGTATAATCAGCAACAAGGAGCTTCTGCCTTAAAGCATCCTATCCTCCAGTGCTCTGCCTCACAAATCACTTGTTTCACCAGTCTCAGCACCCACTGGAGAGGCCTTGAATGAGTCAGACATTGAAAAACACCCACCTTCTTTGGTCTTTGTGCTAGCTGCTCCCACATCCCTGTCCAAGGCTGGGGAAGCAGCTTGCTCTTGTCCTGTTCCTTCTGTGCTCTTATCCTTTGGTTTGCTCTCTGGCTCTGTTTTCTTTTTGGTAATGTTTATAACGCCTGGTGTGAGAGGTGGACGTTGGATGGGTGCTGGTTTAGAGACTGGAGTAGGAGATGGTGGCCTTTGTTTTGACATGCTGGGTGAAGGTGGGCGAGTCTTCTGTCTGTTGAAATAAAGAACATTTTTCAGGGCTAACACTGAAAACCTCAAGCACATCTGAGGACAACAGTGTCCTTTGTTTAGTTTACATTACACACCACGCTTTTAAAAACAAATCCACCCGCAAACTATGGGTGGCCTCTTGATGTATTTTAAATATAGGATTTCAAAACAACCTGGGCACCTGGGCTTGTCACTTGTGGGCTAACACCAAAACAGAACTGCTAGCCCAGACCTCTATTTACTCCAACATCAAGGATGAACTCTGTGATTCCAATCCAAGAAACTTCCTACACTAATACAGGCAGATCAGCTGATTCAAAATCTTGCAGCCCTTCTCTTGGTTTTGGTGCACAGACTGTACAGAAAACCAGTGTGTATTTTGTCTGCACAACGGAGACAAAGGTTGAAGTAAGAGCTGCATCTCCATTGTGGGAAAGGGAAATTGGACCCAAAATGAAGTCCTTTTCTGTACAAACAAGGCACAGCATAGGTCATCCAAACTGTAACAGCACAGCTCTCTTGAGACAGGAAGCATCCCTAATTTTGTTGTGAACAGGAGAAGGAATTTAACCTGGACACGTACCGAACCGCAGAAGGAGACGGAGGGCGCTTCACCAAACTAGCTGGAGAGGGGGATCTTCTATGGGCAGACACAGATGGGGAGGGAGGGCGCCTTAAACCAGCACCTGGGGATGGCTTTTCTGTCTCTGATTTCTAGAAGAAACATAAAAACAAAATACTGCTGTCTAGGACACATTGCAGGCAGAGAAGCTGCTATTCCAACAAACATACAACTTCTCAACAAGATGTACTTCAAATTCCCTTTATGTTCCAAAACACAGACCTGGTGCATGTTTAATTTTTACATACATTAAACTTTGGGAACCATAAACAGCAAACAACATGCCTTTAAGACACAAGAGAGATCAAGGACCATAAAATTCCAATTTGATTTTAATACTGTGGGTTTTTTAAGCAAATGCTATTTAACATTTCAATAATGCTTATTGAAAGCAAGGGCAAACTGCTAAAACAGGTTCCTCTCCTGAGCTGTTCCAACCCCCTCAATTAACAGAAACCTAATTCCTGTGGGTTTTCAACAAACCTGGGTTGAATCAGGTGAACTTGCATCAGATGAAGATAGAGAGGACTTCAATCTGTCGATGCTACGACTGCGCACGGGCACTTTGGGAGCTGGGACTGGGGAATTGATGGAACTGGCTGAAGCTGAACGAGGACAGAGGTGAGATTCTATAAAGTTAGGAATTTGACAAGACAAAACGAGAACCAAGTGCACAGCATAAGAACAGGAGAAAAGGAAGAAGGAGAAAAAGAGAAAGAAAGATTGTGTGTGTTAGAAACTATACAGGGAAACACTGCAGGCAGTGCACATTGCAATGGGTCATGGACACAGACACCACCACCACCACACAATTAGTACTTTGGAAGCAACAGCACCAAGAATAAAACCATTCTGAAAGCAGCAGTCTGGAGTAGATAAAAATAAAATGCTTTTCCAAAAATTGACTCAATTTGCAGTACTTTAATTTTAGCCAAGCTGCATCTGATCACAAATACTTGTTTTCATAGCTCAGTATCTTGACAAGTTCTTCTTGACAGGTTCAGATTTTAAGTATATTTCCTCAATACTCAAAGAGGAAATATTCTTTCTTTTCAAAGAGTATTTATAAAGCAGCATTACATTAAGATTCTCAATATATTGCAATACAAACTTTTCTTGTGAAATATGCATTGTACATTATTTTACTTTCCCTCTCTAACCCCTATATTACTACACATGTGTGCCCTTTGTTCACATTAACAAATCAGGAGAGATGGCGTAAAAGAAATCCATCAAGAGAAAAAGGTCACTTGTTAAACTAAAATACCTTTCCTACCTGAAGTGTCAATCTATTCGCACATACAATATTGGAAGAAATTTTACTATTTTTTCCACTAACATGATCATAGACAGAAAAGCACACATAGATGCAAAAATCTACTTCTGAAACTAGATATTGTATTTTCTGTAATCCAAGTGAATTGTGACAGATGCCAGCACTTAGTTTTGTGATTTCATGGAAAATACATTTTATTTTCATATTTGCAGCATTTGTGCAAGCAGACCTGCATTCTGTTTGTGCACAGGTACTTGTCCACTGAAATGAGGAAAGTACCCCTAAATAAACTTACAAAAATCTATCTTTAATTCAGCAGCAGTAAGTCACATGCTACCAGCAAAAAAGATGGTATTTCCCCACATGACATGAACTGAAATATTCATGGTAAAACAAAAGCAGCAGCACGTACACAGGTGTGCAAAAATATGACCATTGACTACAAACCAGAAAAGTAAGAACTGATTATGGCACAAGGGCAGCAGTGTAGAAATGTCACCATTACCAACAAGGAATAAGTGAAGTGGTGCAAGATAAAAAATAAAGGTGGGATAACATACTTAAGAGGAAACAAGCAAAACTGGGAACACAAATTGTAAGGTGAAAGAGGAGAAAAGGACTCCACGTTGGTTCCAGAGATGCATTTATTGGGGCATTATTGTAACAATAACAAATTCAAGACACATGGGGTGCAGCTATGGCTTGTCCATGATGCAGATTCCTGTGCTAGTACTAAACTGAGCCTCAGAGTGGGTTTACCAGCTCAGTCTGAACCGGTATGAAATTGCTTGAGTCAGCCAGGGTTTCTCTGTTCTAGGATGCCTCAACTTTTACCATCAGCCTGAACAAAGCCAGTTCAGGGCTCCCTGTACTTATTTGAACCCACTGTCCTGTTTCTACATGAGTTTCCCCCCCTCAAGCAATTTAGATTTTGCACTTTGAAATTAAGAGTTTTGGGGTTTTTGCCTGTCATATCCTACCACTGCTCTGATCAGTATGTCTCAGATTCATTTCAGAGGACAAATGCAGTTAAAAAAACCCCTGTCAGTTAAAAAAAAACACCACACACAAAAAACCCAGAATAAACACCAGTATCTGGTTCTCTGCAGAGCCAGTAAACTGGCACTGGAGTTTAAAAGCCAGTACTGTTCTTTGGTTTTGTCAAGTAAACACGCCACATAGCACATGAATTGTTTACTGCTGACCACAGAAAATGCTGGGTAAGTAATATTGCACATAACCCCGTATTAACTGTCTGATTCACACCGAAGTGTAGCACAGTTAGCAACTACCATCTAAATCCTTGCTTGAAGAGCAACTGCACAAAATGTTGAGGCTTTGCTGCCCTCCTGTTACCTGAGGGATCTTGTCCATCAGCCGATAGGGTAGCAGCACTTTTGCTCCTAGCTAAGGAGGCCTGTGTGGGGGCGAGGAGGCGGCTGATTACGCTACTGTCCAGGGGACTGAGCTGGGAGCGACGAGCTGAACGACAGGAACAAATCAAAAAGGATCCAACATGAAATCATATCATGAAAAAGACAAGCAGCACAAAGCAAAGGGAGGCTGAGCATTGTTGGAAATTGTAACAGTTTGGGGAGAACGATACTGAAGTTGTGGAGAGGGAAAACCAAACCAAAAGCAGGGAAGGGTTAAACACTGCAATCGCTCGTGTTGTTCTTGGCTTGCTCAGTGCTAGTGATTTTAACGTGCAGAGACTGGCACATGTACAACAGAGGTGAATGCTGAATTCAGTCAAAGTATGAGAAGTTTTTGACTGAGCTCTTCAGAGCCACATTCTCTGGATTGCAGAAAAGGCTGTTCTGACACAATAAACAAGTCAAAGCGAGTGGTTATCGTCAGGCATTGTCTGCACACACAAATTCACATGGACAGCACCCATCATCCTCCCATACAGGAAAGATTCTGAATCAGAGTGTAATTTCCATTGTTTGCAACAGCTGCTAAAAAGGAAAGTTTCAGAATTGTTAACTCAAAGAAAATAACATGTTAGAGAAGGTGCTAGCCTTCAGCTTTAGGAAGAGGTCCTTGGAAAGAGGTTATTTGTAACCTAGTGGGGACAGACCAAAACCAGAGACCAAGAGACTGAAGTGAGAACAGGTTTCTTCCTTCATTTGCATGCACAAGGTTTAGGCCAGCAGCAGGAACAGACAAGATGCTTTTAAACTGAGTAATGAAAGAGATTAAAAAGCAAAGGTAAGATTTAACTAAGAAGTGAACATTTCTATCATTTCTTACATTTAAATCTACCAGCTTTCAAATATATCACTCTCTTAGCAGAGAGACATGTTGTCATCTGTTTGCACTGCCACTTAACAAAGACAAAGACCTCCTTAGAGGATTTCTTTTTTGTCCAAAGAGAAAAATTTAGCCTTTACCATTTACAATTTTATCTTTAATACGGGGTACCTAAAAATCCATTAAATTGTTCTCAAAATTTAAGAACCTAAGAAACTAGGGAAAGTAAGCCTATCCAAACTTTACTAGGAATGGCCTTAAAAAAATAATCAGTTTTATGAAACAACCACCTGGTTTTTCTTCCTTTTTCACTTTTTCTAGTTCTGCAGAGGTTTGGGGTTTACTACTCATCCTACTCAAAGATGTGCTCCTCTTCTTTTCTGTTCCTCCTGGAGATCAAGCGTAAGGAAGATTATTTTTAACAAGATATTTATAGATGTGATTTCCTAAATTGCCATCCCGTGCTTTGCTTCTGCCAATCAGCCCAAACCACCAATCTATCCTTATGAAGCACTATTTTCTCATGAGCTAAATGGTTTGGCTATCATTTGTGCTCTCTCTCCCCACCCTTCCACTTTTCATACAGAGATAGTTACCAATCTCAGGCACTGCAATGTGCAAAACAGGATCTATGTCACAGTGCATACAGACTACATGAATGTCTGACTGAAAACATTTATGAAGAAACTGGAACAAACTGGAACACGGTTTTAAGTCAGCTTCAAATATCCCATTTACTGCCTCCCAATCCTCAAAACAAACTGGTTTCTAGCACCTTTCTGTTCCACCTGCAAACCTTTGGGTGCTGACTGCTGGGAATGTAGAGGAACTTTGTTATTCAGTCTGTTTAATGAGGCACTTCTCTTTGTGGTACCTGGAAGTGAAAGTGCATGGATTAATTACGTAGAAAAGCTCGGAAGTCCCCTCCAACACCAGCCCCACTTCCCAAACATAGAGAAGAATGATTAAGTCATTTTTTAACATTGAATTCTTCAGAAGCAGCAAAACTGGATCAGGGAAGAATCATCTTATATAAAGCATTATTTCTGATATTCTTGCATATCACTGATCACAGCAGCAGGATGTCAGTCACAACAGATTCTTGTTTGACCTATTGAGATCATCCTTGTACACCTTAAAAAAATAAATGAGAATTTTACAAGTTCATTGCTGACATTCTGTATGAGTGAGCTCAGAAAACAGCTGAGGAAATACTCCACTGATCCAGGGACAAGCATCTCCCTCTCATTTCCACACTCTTCTTCTCCACTTTCCCAGACACACACACGACAGAAGCAATCTGGTTAATTTTGTGAGTGTATTTTCTCTCCTCTGAGTTTACTCATCTTTTTACCAAACAGCCATTTCTCCCTGAGATGACAGATCAAGAGCACAGGATTGCTCTAAGGCAAGCTCTACATCCTGACCACATAGAGCACTTGGAGTCCTGTCCAAATTCATTGTTTTCAAGTCACCTAAAAAGTGACTAAGGATTCACAAAGGACTTCATGGTATGACAACAAGTTTGAAAGCAATCCCAATTAGTTGATAATTAGTGACTTCCTTTGTTAGTAGCTTAATTTGTACTTTACAGACCTGCTTCTGACTCATATTCAGAGCTGAACCCTCCAGACACATCATATATAAATATAATTTAAAATCACAAGCAGCCTCCAGTGACTCAGAGCCCCTGCCAGTACAGATATAGTCACTGATTTCCCTACCAGGCATACAGGGTATGAGCACAAGTTTTTCTGCTGCATCACCTTCCAGTATGAACCAGCAAAAGCACCTTTAGCTGTGTCTGTGTCAGGGATTCTTCCAGCACAGCTTGTTTGATCAAAGGTTGCAGACTGGCAGAACGCTGCAGCACAGACCCAGTTCAATCTGGTTTTAGTTTATTCATGTTTTTCATCATTTTGTAAAAATTCCTCCACACCTGGAATACAGGCAGGCTCCTCTGAAACTCTGGGAAGATTCCCCACAAGGAAATCTCAGGCTGAAACAAGCTGGTATGTGCTCATACAAGTGATTTTTATTTAACAAGTAGATTAGGACAATTCCTTGTGTTTCATTATTTTTTTTTTAATTTTGAGCAGGCTGATTGCTCTCTGTCCCACTCCAACACATTCTGGCAGAGAGGAGACTCACATGCACAGATTTACCAGATTGGAAAAAACAGAGAACTCTCTCATTCTCTACATCCCTGTTAAGACTAGTTGTGTGGTGCACATTTTAAACACGACACGCTGCGGGTCAGGAGCTTCACCCACCCCAAAGCTGCGATTCAAAGTGAGACTGGAGGCCACAGAAATTGGTAGATGATCCATCTCTAGAGTGCAAATACTTTCAGAAACACTCAAACAAATTAAGAAAATAGAAATGACCTGGTAGTCTCTGGCACAGAAAGTAACCCAGAATGCTTGCAAGCAGTGGTGTGCAGTAAGAGTTTAATACACAATTTGAGTGTCAGTATCAAAATTACACTAAATTATTGGCCTAGGAAGCTGTGTCAGAGCTGTACACTATAGCTACAATCATGACAGAACTCCAGGTCAAAGCAACACCATTTCCTCCCACCCAAAAAGAACTCCCACAGGTGACAGAGTTTTTCATGCATCCCTCTCTATTTGGTTAAAGCAGAATTCTAATACTAAAAAGAAAGTGTGCCAACAGAGTACAGACAACAACAGAACTATATCAAAACTAAGTTGATTTTTTCCTTTCCACAGGCAATCAAATGATTGAAGCTGTCTAACAGAACAAGGCCAACTTCATTTTTGTACTATGTGCTGAAATTTTAGGGTGTGAATTAAGGCATGCAAACCTGTAGAGGTGATGGGAAATGATTTGTGAACCAATCATCCACCAAGATTTGACTTTAGTAACACAATTATAGAAACAAAATAAAAAAAAAATTCAGCAATTTTTACCGTTACTCTTCTCCTCTAACAGAGATCACATCAACTGGGTCAAAGCCCTCAACAGTCAAGCTGGATTAACAAATTGCACGAAATGCATTTGAGATCAGAATGTGAAGCGAGTCACACAGGAAGGGAGGAGGGAGGATATTCCACCTCCTGCCTCCTCCCCAGCCCCAGCTGAGCAGCCCCCCCCCCCACACTCACTTCTCTCAGGGGTGTTCAGAAGGGCTGCAGACGATGACAACCGTTTGCTCACGGCAGCTTCTGCCTGTTTGAGGTTGGCTGTGGATGTGGAGCGTTTGCTGGCTGTGGAGAGAAGGGCTGACTTCAGAACTCACCTCCACACGGTGCTGAGAGCTCGCCCTGGGAGCATCACACCCTGAAAGCTATATCCACTTCTGCTTAATGAGAAGCAGGAATGATGTTGTTTTCCCTTGAACAGACTCGATGCCACGAGCACCAGTTGGGATGTGCACAGAAAGGGCAGAGCTCAGTGGAGCTGTGCCAGGATTTTATGCACATGGATGCAAACAAGGGGTTTTTAAACCCTGTGCTCCCAACGTGTAAAGACAAAAGCTATTGAGGTGGTGTGTTGCTACTAGACTGGTAAGACCGAGAAAATAACAATAAAACCTGAAAAACAGTTATTTCTTTCTTCATTCCTTCCACACAGGTACATGAAAATAGTTTTTCAACTGATAGTTAATAAACCAAACCAGATTATTTTGGAAGGATAAAATCAAGTCCTGGGGAAAGGCTTAACAAAGCATTCCAATTTCTGATAACTTACCAAGGGTTTTTGTAAGTATTTTAGAAATTTCCAATTTTTCTCTGAAAGCTGTTTCCTATCAATTTTCCAACTCTTCTGAAAATGCCACAAGAGGCAGTTTTTTTTTTTTGGTGTGTGTATATACACAGACAGATACACACACATAAAATTCACATCTTGCATGGCAGAATTGCAGGTTTACGGCAAGCCAGATAAAACACCTGCTTTTTAATTTCAAATAAAGTACTTTCAGGATGAATGCTATTCCAGAGTGTAGAAGTCTTGGAAAAAACACGTACCTGTTGCTACAGAAACTCACTAAGCAGAAAACATTAATACACACAAAGTAGTGCAGACCAGCATAACAAACACACAAAATTCTACACGTTAAACACAAATAATTGATTTTACTGGCATACTGGACAGCAACGATGATTAATCTGAACTCATTAGCGCATAAGTACCAAAGGACAAAGCAGCACTACTCACCACAGAGGCAGCATCTTTTCCCTTTGCCAGCAAGCTACAACAGCCCCTTACAGCCAGAGCCAGGACACAGGACTGTTATGGACAGCTCTTGTGACAGTGACAAGAGCAAAGTCCCCATGGGGTATGAGGAGAAAGGGAAATCTGCAGAATCTAGCTAAGAAATTAAGAGCTGAGCTTAATGGATACTTTCCCAATGTCATCAAAAGAAAAAAAAGGGGCATTTTATGAATGAAGCCTGAGAACTGGGATAACTAAACAGGTTTTATATACGAAAAACAGGAAATACATAATTGATGTGTTTGGAAGGTGAAGGCTTCCCCCTAGTGTCCGCTCTTAAAAGGAAGTCCTGGCTCCTGCTTGCACTCAAAGAGTCCAAGGCCTGCAAACTTCACACAGACACTTCATACAAATTTCTCTTGGTTCAAATTAGGACCTCAGCACTTGGAAGAAATCTGAGATTTGGTCTATCACTCACTGAGACCCAGAGGGAAAAAAACTGAACCTTGCCTTAAGAAAAATTATACTGAGCAAAGTTAATTCTTTTCCAGCACAGTTGCAAGTCCTGGAGGTGGGCTGTGCTGTTTTTTAAACAAGACAAGGGGTGGTATTTTCACTAGAAGACTCAAAAGAAAAAAGTACTGGCTAAATATGACTGTTCAGACAAGTTAAAAAACAATCCAGTCTCTGTATTTCAGAGGAATGGAAGGCAGAGGTGAGAGCATGAGCTACTATCTCAATTGATGCCTTGACAGAAAAAAAAATACAAATCTAACTGGTAAAATGTGTTCATATACATATTTGAGTTTTCTTTTTCCAAAAATTTTGAGTTTGCAGTTATTTCTTAAGATCTTAGGAGGTCAATACCTCTCTGATCAATGCATTTGCAAATATATTTTCAGACGACCTGCATCACACACAGAGGACAGCTCCTGCAAACTTTAAACTTTTGGATGATTCACTAGAAAAAAGTCTGAGAAGACAGTCAGTCTGGTTATGTAGCTATTTACAAAATATCTTTTGAAAAAATACTCCAAGTATGTTTCTTCAGGTAGAGTTAGAAAACTCCCACCAAGGGGTTTGAAATGGGCTGGGTGCTGTAAGGCTTCTTCCATGTGATACCAGACTTGTGTATTTTTCTAATGGAAGGGGGAAAGTGCAGCAGCAGAGCCAAAGAAAGCACATGGCTGCTGGGTAGGAAGGCTTGAAACTGGGCAAGGAGCTGGGAAACATGGGAAAATCACTATGACAGTGAGAAGCTTTCACTCCTGGCTTCTCACAGGGTTTCACTGAGAGAGGGTGCTGCAGCACTGCCTATGTGAGGCTGGATTAAATTAGGCTACATAAAATAAGATTAGCTGTTTCTCACTTCCTTCTAAATTTCTACTAGGAGAAGGAAGCTCTTTATTTAGAAAGTAGAGGCTCTGCAGCCTCATTTCTATTCTAATAGCACATGTCTCCACTCCTGAAGCACCTGAACATCCAGTTCTCCTCAGCATCACCACTAAACCACCCCCACCTACCAGGGCTCTGTCATCAAGGATTCTTTATTACACAGCCTGGCCATTTCTCTTGGCAGACCCACACCCTGCCTGTTTCATCTGAGCACTGACAACAATGTCATCAATGTAACATTTGACTCTGGGGCTTTCATCAATTTCTAAATTTCAGGCCATCACTGGGATCCTTGCTGTGCTCTCAGTGAATCACACTCTGTACATCCTACAGAATGATGGCAGGAGAAATGCTCAAATTACATGGGATTCACTTTCCAGAGCACACTGTATCACCCAAAAATTCTGCTCTATCAGGCAATGTTTCTAAATATTACTGTTGACGCAGCCAGCTCATGGAAGAAATGTCTGGTTCTGTTTTTTTTTTTTTTTCCACAGCAATACAATGGACAAGAAAGCCTTTTGTCCTAAAATAATGTAAAGACTATTTGAACTCTGTTCCCCCAATGGTTCTCATTTCAAATGGGACTTTAATCCCAAATCTGCCACAGAAACTGATGGTGTAAAAATAATACTGCTCCAGACACGCTGTTAGTGAAGGTGCACTACTCAGCCCCAGTGATGTAATGTAGCAGAGCTCATAAGGTGTCCTTTTACACAGTAAAAAAAAAAAAAGATAATTGTTGTCTTTCCTGAAATTATCCAAATAAAAGGTGAAATAGACCATAGAAAGCCAGATGGACTTAAGTATCCTACATGGCTCGAGAAGATTTTTACCAATAATTATGTGATGAGCTCTCAAAAAGTTAAAAAGAATTACACTGAAACAAGAATAAATACAGGAAGTGCAAAACCAGCCCCAGTTCCACATTATCCACCCCATGTATGACAGCTCTATGCTTGAAACTAACATAAAATCAAACACAGATTTGAAACAAAGTGGATGCATAAAGGTTTGACTAAGACACTGCACTATCTGTTTATCTCCATAATAATTTTTTTTTCCAAATTGGTGCAAAGTTATCCAAATTGATCTTCTGTGGCTGAACTGTCTGCTCCTACTCTTCATACCTTATAATGCCTAACTTACAATTTAAGCCCCTGTTATTACATCAGGAGTGTTTGTCTTGGGGGACATTTTCTCTTTAATGTGCTTCAGCAGCACTAAAGACCTTCCCCGAAGGACAGACAAGGCTTATTTCCTCACATCGATCAGGAGAGAGCAAAGAACGGTTTTTCATGTTTGTTATAAAGTTTAGATTTAAAATGAAGTAGAAAAACCCCCAGTGCTTTCTTAAACATGAAAGGCAAATGTGATTTCCCAGTTTCAAGGTGCAGTGATACTTGGTAATGTGGGATACAGTAGTTGGATTTATATATCCAAGGAACACATGTAAAACAGGTAAACCAACCCAGCCAAACCGGCTAATTTTGGAGAAAATTAGGGATTCATACTGTGCAGAGTAAAGGAAAAGAGAAGTTAAATAAAATAGACATGCTTCTGCTGTGTGGCCAGAATAAGCCAGAGTAGTTAAGTCATACTCAGCCAGACTTTCATTGCATTTTGAAGTCTCACTTGTCTGTTTTACAGAACAGCTGCATTGCATTAGTAATGCTGTGGGCATGCACAGACTGTCAGGACTCAGATTCAGCTGGGTCTCAGCTGAGAGTTATCATCTCAAACCAGCTACAAGTAATAATTTTGCTTATTAAACATATAGTCTTGACAAATATATCAGAGATTCAAGGACTTGCTATGAATGGCTCAGTCTGTTCACTACAAGTGCCAGAAATCCAATGAAAACACATTTAATGTATAGAATTGTCTTTAGATAATTGGACAGATCTGATTTTGCAAAACTCTTAATGGAGAAAGTATCAAATTACACAAAGGATTCATTCCCCTTCGCAAAATTTCAGCAAAATAGAGTCTGATTTTGCAAATGTTACTTCAATTGCTGGTAAAACAAAGCAAAAAGAAAAGAAACCAAGCCCTACCATGCACTTTCTGCAAATTAGGCAGCAATGAAAAGAGTTTGAAATTGCCCTTAAAAAAACCCCCAAAAAGCTCAGACTACTGAACTAATTTATAGTCAAATACTTGCCACCAAGAATTTCCCTTCTCCTCCCCATACTGTATCCAGATTATCTTTAAAAACCAAATGCCCATATCCTTTCCCTGAAAATTCCCTCAGGATGCCATGACTTAAGCTGTAGTTGAATTAGCTGGGAGGGATAGTTAAAACAAGAGGGGCTGCTTTCTACTTAGGGAGCACATTTGTTGCACAGCTGGCCAAGATCCAGGAAAAGATCTAAGAGGCTGGTTTTCCTTGGTTTCAGAGAAAGAACTCAAGTTTAAAAGGTTAGTAGTAAGTATAAAACAGAAAAAGAACATTTTAGAAATCAGTACCACCAGTTCCACCTTCATCTGTGCTCTGTTGTTCTGCAGAAGAAGGTTTGTAAGCTAAGTCAGGAGCTCAAATAGCAAACAATGCAAGTTAACAAAAAAAATGGGGATGCTGGATATCATAATGATAACTTATATCAAAGCACTTTCAAACATGTTATAAACACACACTCAAGCTGGCAGAAGATGATAGTACAATACAGAAGATAGGCTAAATTGAAGCATTTTTTCTTGTATTTTATTCCTTGAGAAAGCAGGGTCTCCAAGTCAAGTAGTGCATGAAAAGACCTCTTCCACTGCAATCCTGATTTTCTGCTCTGATTTTAGAATGTTTACAAGCAGAAGCAGTTAATTGTGCGAAATAGGAAATGTCCTGAGCTCAAATTAAGAGTGTCAGAATGCATCACCTAACATAGAATAGAACCCATACTCTGAGAAGCTTGGGCACTGCCCACTGAATCTTCTTATCCATCACTGGGCATTCAAATAATCAGTCAGCATTCTGTAACTCTTAGGGTGTGTTTAAAACATTTCAGATGTGATATAGCAGTACAACTGGGCTTTTTGTTTTTAACACCAGTCTTAGCACTCCTTTACACGTACTGCATTTGAAGGACTCTGAATTATTTGGACATCACCTCACAATTTCCTTTATCTGATGGTGGAGGGGTAGCAATGCAATGCTGTCAGGTCCTGTATTTCCCATGGAGCTTCCCTCAATAACTCTGAGCAGCATTTCAGGGCAAGTACAGATGTGATTCTTTTCCCATGAGCCACGTGTAGATCCTGCTTTAAGACCCAAGGTAGGGAAGGATGCCCAGGTCCCTATGAACAGAGCTCACACATCACATTCTGTGATTTTAGCCCTACCAGAAGATGTGCTGCTTACCTGCCTTGCTCTCTGAGTCCGGAGTTACAGATCCCCCCCATGACCATCTCTTCTGTCGCGTTTCCAGCCGCTGGTTCCGCTCCAAGGTACGGTTCAGAACTGCTTCGTATCTCTCCTGTCAAACAACATCTCTAGGAATCTTGTAACCATAAAGCACAGCTGCACCAGGAAACAAAATATATATCCCCCCCACCCAGTATGATTTATAACCCGTTTTACCTATGCTGCCTGATTAACAAGCTTTTGTTACAAAAACTACCAGGTAAAGAATGTTGAGGGCAATTAATGGCTTCAAAATGCTGCAAACATGATTAGGTTGAGCTAAAGCACAGATAATCTATTCTACTCTACTTAAAATAGCCACCAAACAGATCTCCTATTCAGTAAACATCACTACTTATTTTCTAAATAAGGATGAATCCCAAACTGAGTGAAAGTAATTGTTTACCCTTTAAAATGTTTATATTCTGAAGTTATTCCTAAAAGGTGATAAAAATTCTCATTATAAAATACCAAGTATAAGGTTATTTGTGTTTTCAAAGAACTATATAAACAATGACCCAAAAATTAACAGACACTGACATTAAGAGATATATAATGAAACCAGAAACAGCAAGACAAAGGCAAAACTGCAGGAAAACACCAATCAACTCCAGACCTCAGCACCCACTGCTGATAGGACAAAAGGGGCTGAAAGAAGCTTTTGCTGCTGTCTCCAGAACTAGTAACTGCTAACAGAGGAGTTTAGCTCTTGTGCATAAAGATGAATTGTAACCATGCAAGACTTTCTTGCCAGCCAGGTTTCCACACGCGTCAACAACAGATTTCCCTTCTGAAATAGTTACATCCCAAGTGATCTTTTGAAGCAGAATTTATTGCTGATACACTGCAGTAAGATGCCAAGGGAACTCATTATCTGGCCATTTCTCCCTCTTGAGGACACAAGACTTTCACCTTCTTTCTACACCATTTCACAACACAAACGAAAAGAGTCAGAAAACAGACACTATAAATTTGGAAGGAAGGGAGGAGGATTCTGCTCACTGGAAGTTTTTGTTTGAAATACAAAGCTTTGCTTCCCCTCTGTTAGAGAAACCTGAACTAGAGTTTACCTAAGGTGCGAAAGTACCCAGACATTATGTAATCTGTGGATTGTATTTCCATGGAGGTACCTGCAGTGCAGTAATTCTTCAAAGGCAGAGGCTTCACTTTAGTTACAACAGAAAGGAGATCAAGACACCAATGCAGTAATTGCACAGATGTACAGAGTAACTGAGCAGCTGTGAGAGGACAGGCATCTCAATCCAGCCATGGGTAGTGGCCTTCAAGACTCTTAGGCAGACAACCACTTCTTTTTCCACAGTATTTGCTTCTACCCTATCTAAGGATGATTAACTAAATGAGACTTGGCTGAATCAGCCAACAATAATGTTGGTGACTATGTATTTCTGATACACTGCTATCTACTAAATTTAAAACTGTAGATGGCACCTTGCTGGCAAAATTGCCCTAAGACAGCTTAGTTTCTTTAGAAGTGATTATTTTCTCATGTCAGAGTACCAAAGTCAAGATCTGTTTTCACTTTCAGGTTGAAGGCAAGGTTTATAGGTCAAATCAATACTGTTTTCCCAGCTGTCAGATTTGTCATGTATAACTTGCTTTGTGGAAGGTCATCTCCAGGGACTGAGTAAAAGACAAGGTTAACAGCAATCAAACACTCATCAGCAGTCCTTGTCTTCCCTGACTATTCACCCTGGGGACCACTTAAAACATACCCACCCTCTTACATGAATAAATGTAATAAGTGTAAAGGTAACACCTCTTGAAGTATAAGGGATGCTTTCTGCATAAAGTAAAATAATAAAAATTAAAAATAAATATAATAGTAAAATAATAAAAAATAATAATTTTGCTTGAAGAGATGGCACTGCACTGGACCCAGCATCCAGCCAAGCATTTCTGTTCTCCAGCAATGCAAACTATTCCATGAAGTACAAATGGAATATCAAACTGATCACACCCAGGAGCTGATTACAGAAAACCAAACACCAATGAAAAACATTGCCAGTCAAAAAGGGAAAAGATGGATTGCTAGAACAATGTAACAACAGCTGGACTCCCAGGGAGTAGCCAGCCAGGCTTTCAGGCTCTTCACCAATGCCCCCAGCAACTTCTTACAGGCAGCTTATGAAAGCACAGCTGCCTGATGCCTCCACTGCTGACACCATGGAAATGAACCCTTCCAGAACTAGCACCACATTTCGTACACATCAGAAGAGCTACTTGTCAAAAGGGCTGGAATAACTTCATGTATTTATTTCTGCTTTCAGCTTCTATCCATTAGCAATGAGCTCCACAATTCAAATATTGCCCAGATGGTTCATGTGCAGTCAGAGCAAAGGCAAGAGCCCAGTGAGAAATCACCACACAGTTCAAAGCAGCAAATGGTAACTCCACAGATAACATGAACAGCTCATCATTAAGTAATGAGTTCTAATTTAGAAGAACCCAGAGAACATGAGACTCTCAGGCCACATCAGGGCTCCCACGAAGGAAGAATCAGAAGTAAGAGAAGTCTGAGACCTGCCACCCACACTGATCTACAAACAGACTCTATGAACTGCACTGAAGGGATGTAGAAATCAGGGAATATGGGGTGGGGTTTTTGACTGTGTGAAAAATAACCAGTGGCTGAACAGCAGCCACAGCTCCCAAAGTCCCAAGTGCCTCAGGTATTGCTAAAGCTCTGTGGGGAAGGAGGACATGTGTCCACTGTACAGACGTGGGAAATATTTTTAGGGTCTAACACATTCACGATTTCCATAATTTTCTGTTTTCCACCACTTCAGAGCATGATAATGTAGGAAAATAATGGAGGAGTTTCTTTAAAAGTATAGAACTTTGATGTGTAGTACCTTTTCCTCCTCTATTTTTTGTTTCCTCTTTTCTTCTACTGCTGCCCTCCGTTGCTCCTCTTTCTGCTTCATTTCTTTCAGTTTTCTCTGCCTTTCTTCCATCTGTTTTTCATACTGGAGTTTTGCTTTTCTCTCCTTTTCAAGGATTTGTGTCTCTTTGGCAGCTGTAAATTTTAAGAAAGAAATTGAAATCAAATGTAACCATTCACTGATATTGTAACACAACTTACAGGTGAGAGACTACCCAGGCAGAATTATTACCGCATAAAGCTAAAACTTACAGCAAGATGAGCTTGCAGAGCTGGATGACACTCCACAATGACATTCTGTCTCCAGGTTAGGGTGGAATCAGAACCTTGGCTGCCACTAGACTTTACTGTCTAAACAGGAATATCAGGATAGGCATATTCCCTATGTTAAGCATCTACTTTTACTGTCAACATAATAGTGAAGTCTTTGTAAGAAAGTAGTAAGTTGAGAATCAACAGGCAGAATTTTCTATGTTGTGTTTTTCATTTTAAAACAAAATATAATGAAAAGATTGAAAGCACTGAGAGACAAGATGGGAAAACCCCACAGTTCCTATATCTGGGTTCAAATTAGTTCTGTCACTATTCTCTGCAGACTCCAAGAACAGCTGTGTGCAGTTAAACAGTTTTCAGGTCCTAAGACACCAAGTTAGGGGTGAAAGCACAGTGTATATTCCATGGCTAGAGAGATGAAATGAACCAGATAATTACACCAACAATGCACAGGCAGTATCTACACACAGGGCCCCCAAAATATTTCTATGTATCCTAGTCCCACCTTCTCTCCCTATCAGGATAACACAATCATTCCTGTTGTTTTGGGTCTTTGCCTTCACATAAACAAACAGATACACAGGTCATACTCCTGCCAGGCTGGGAGCCCAGGAACCAGGGCTGCAGTGACCCTTTCCATCTCTGGCTGCACACACATGCACTGATCCACATCCCATACAGCACAAAGCTGGGCAAGAGTCTTCTGCTGTTCTCTAGTCTTGGATTCCCTGCTAAGATGAAGTGTATACTGCTGACACTTCAAACCAGGAATCATTTCAGCGTGCTGGCAAACAAGGGAAGCAGTGTTCAAGGCAAACAAGCCATTCAACTAACTAAATCTCCTTTGGTTTTCTCTGAGTCAGCATTACTCAAACCTCAGTCTTCAGGGCTAAAGGAAGCAGCTGTAAGCTGAAAGTTTTACTTTCAAAAGTCTTTTTGTTAAGGCTTTCAGTACAAAATGGGCTAAAGTTTCTTGGTGTTCACTATGAAATGGAAGGTCAGAAATGACAGAGCTTCAAGAAACTAAAACTCTCTGCAGTGTTTTTCTCTCAAATCAAATACTTCTTCATTGAGGTTCACAGATGGTCACTGATGCAAGACCAAAAGCAGACCTTGTTTCTTGTCTCCAGCAAGCTGGAAAAAGTGACTGAACAAGGAGTAAGTTATTCCTTTATCACAAACATTTAAAAAGATTGTATTTTAAATGAAACATGAAAATACCATGTTGCTTTTCCCTCTCTTCTCGACGCTCCCTGGCCAGTCTTTGTCTTTCTTCTGTTCTTAGAGTTGAACCATCTATCACTGTCAAAACAAAATTTGAAGACAACACAGCTGTCAGTGATTTTGAGCATTCAAATTTAAATAAAAAGTCAAAAGTCTTTACTGTCAAAAGGAGGATGAAACTTCCTGAGATGCACATACCACTAAAGCATTAGAGATTAAGAATGTCACCTGAAAAATTCATAGGAAGCTGAACATCCTCCTTTCCCCCCACCTTCCATTCTCTCACACCAATCCACTGTTCTGAATAGGTGCAGGACACAGCAGACACCACAGTAAAGGCTCAATGTGTCAGAAGAAAGCCTAAGCAGTATCAGACGTTTCTGAGACCATACCCTCATTCCAGGTTCAGTTCTGATTCTCATTCTTGTACATATTAAATCCCATGAATTTAAGGAATATAAGAAGATTTACCATGAGAACAGACAGTTCACCCACCATGACAAATCTGGAGCACTGCAGGACAGCTCATTTGCAGGCTAAGCAGAACCAACACTGCTCAGGTGTTTTCAGGTACAAAACCCTTGAATTTCAGCAAGAAGTGAACTGGTAGCTTTCTCAGAGCATAAAACAATCCTTTATTTTTGCTGTTATGCCCTGCTGACATGACAGGCAACTTCTACTGACCTCTGATCCAGTCAAGAGCAGAAACCTGTCATCAAAACTAGACCTTTAATGAATCTGCCATCTACCAGGTGCTCCAGGCTCTGATGCCTCCTGAAGAGCGAGCACCAAACTTCTTTTTAAAATATGTTCTCTTCATTCCCTACTAACTCTCCCTTGTGAACCCAGAACTTCATTAAGAGCAATGACCAATAATCATACCTGGTTTAGTTGCTGTCTTTATTGAGGTCTGGACTGCAAGAGGGCTGAAGCCACTTTGGCTTCTTCTTTCTTCTGCTATGGCTTGGGCGGCAGCAACTGTGAGAAAGAATCATTCCAGAGTGAGAAAAGCTCCACAACTCAAACTCATGAAATAAGTATCTAAAATAAATACATAAAATTCTATTTGAGTTTGGTGATCCTTTATTAAATAACCAACTGGGGGCTGCTTAACTTGGAAGGAAAAACTTGTCAAGTGAGACTTCAGACCTGGCACAGCTTTTCTTTGTAAAAACAAGTTACAAAACCTTATGTTTTAAAATGTGCAGTAAAGGACTATAGGGTTTCAAAAAGATCAAACTTATTACATGACTCTTCTAAGACAAAACAAAGTATTTTGCACAGTTATGAGTCTGACTTCCACTTAATAATAAAAATTCTTTGCTGCCACATCTGCATTTGTGGGCTGAACATATTTATGTGATAGTCCATTAGCACTGGTAAATTCATATTGTGATGAAACCCAAGCAGGGAAAGGTGTATGAAGCCCTGTCATTACTTCATGACATGAAACAGAAAGTGGGTAAGAAACATAAAGTGAACCATTAAGGGATGCTTACAATGTGCTCCTAAAACTGGATCTTCAAAAATAAATTTTAATTATAAATTAGACCCCAAAACCAGTAATTTAAGCATTTTTGCAGGGACCCATTCACCTTATCTGGGTTTCACCAAGGTGAGTCCGATGAACTGCAGGGCTCTGACTCACAGCTAATCCCACAGAAAGGAAATACCACCAATATTAATTTCACTGAATAACAAAACCCAGAGAGACTAATTTACTGTATCACTTTCCACAGATTTTTGTTTGGGTATCAACTTTCACTCATCACCTTGCAGGGTGCGAAGGTGAAGCATTAGAGGGAAAGCAGGCAGGACAACCTGTGAGGCAGCACCCCCATTTCCCTGCACAGCTCCAACAGGGTGTCCTCACACAGCGACACCCTGTTCTCACTCTGCCTGACACACACAGGGAGAGGAGCCACGTGAAGATCCACTACAGAAGAGCCCAACTTCAGGGGAAGCAAGAGAACACACCACACAACCAACCAACCAACTCACAAAACTAACTACTGTGATCTCAACCAGAACATGAAGGACCCACAGCAGGATTTGGTGCTATATTTTAAAAAGGAAGATAACAGCTTTGCCAGCCATCTCAGACTTCCCTTAAGTAAGAGCAGTGCAGAATGCAAAGGAGGAAGGAAGAGTCTCCCTCTTCTCCATGCATTGCCATGACAATTGTGTCATGGTAATGACCCTCCCTAAGGCTGTGCCCAAGAACAATCCCCTCCAAGTGTTTAATCCCATGAGACGTCAGTGATAAATGCTGATTACAATGCTTATTCAGCAACTCTAAACTGTCACCCGCAGCTGTTGCCATGTCTTGAATTAATTTTTCACTGAAGCAGCAAACAAAAGTCTTCCTCAGTTCCATCCTATACATCTCTGAGGCTCTTTTCAAAACAAGGCAGAGACCAGACACACCATGACACAGTGAGATTACACACTGGCAAAGACAACAGCTAAATAAGGGTCTCACTGTAATTTCACCATCTAGGTTAAAAGTCGGATAAAAATCTGATTTTTGCACACTGTTGCATGTCACATGGATGGGAATGTAGCCCAAGAAACAGCAAGTGGAGAACAACAAAATTATCTGTTCTAACGCAATTAGAAGTGAAAACAGCCAGAGGAAGAGCAGCCCACTGCAGGTGTTCTGAGAGCAGAAATGTACAGCCAGGGCACCAATACCCAGTGACACCTTCATACATCACAAAGGCTGAAGGAACAGAACCTTCTTTAAATACCATCTGAAGTTAAGACAAACACAGAAATTCAGGTACACCTCCTCAGTCTCAGGCAGCCTGAGACAACTCAGCTCAGTTGGGAAGAGAGCCCACTCCTCATCTCAATTGTGCCTCAACTCTCAAAACTTTAAACATCTGGATTCCTGTAACAAAGTTCTAGTTCTAGTAAGAAGCATGCTGCAATTAAACAGGTAAAATACTAATACTATTTTACCAGCAGAAATATTTTACTTTTAGAGATCTTGCTGAACAGACCAATTGTAATGGATGTGTGAGATGACGTATTTATTTATTCATTTACAAATAAACAGCTGAGTAATGCTCATGATTAGAAGGCATTCAAAAATGTGTCATATCTGCAAAGCAATTAGTCAGTTCATCTTAAATAATTAAGGTTGCAAAAGATTACTTCAGGTCCTAAAGAACAGGAAAATGGGTTACAGAAACAGTTCAGCTTCCAAAGGACACAGAGGTGAAAAAAATCTAGAAATAGTCAACCAGAAGATTTTGTATGTCAGTTTAAGTATTTTGCATTTACTGCTTCAGTGCTTCATTATTTGCAGAGAAACAACGTGCTTACAAATGTGAAAGCAGCAGATTTAAGGCAGGAGGTGTGCACCTTCCTGTGACACAGACATGACCCATTTAACCAGCAGGAATCCAGAATTACACAGGAACTGGGGACTGGAACAGAAGATCATTCAAAGGGGAACAGCCACCACGTGAGATACACCCCCCTGGATGTGTGAGCTCATTTCACCTCCTCTCTGGTCAGACAGACAGGTTGTATGGCCCTTGTCAGCTTTATGGTAAATTTACAGTACGAAACTGTGATTTTCAAAATCCCCTTTTTACTACTGTAAGAGAAAATGAACTGCATGTTGTTGCACTCTGCAACCTTTCAAAAAAAAAAAAAGTCAGGTTTTATTTTCCTTAATATGATAAAAGAGATGTAAATACATTTAAATGTTCTTTGGCACAGATACCTACGATTTCTTTGCCTGGTTTTCCATAATGAACGTAGCAGTTTGCTATGGAACAAAGCTTCATGGAAAAGAATTTTCCACAAAATCTATCTCTGCAAAATAAGCCTAACACTCCTGTAATGAATCAGGACATCACAGAACAGGAAACCAGTTAACAAGCATTTCACTAGAACCTGTGTCACATGCTGCTTTACTGGGGGCTGCCTTCATGGACACAGTCAGCAAACTTCCTGAAGAAGAAAAACTCTCTTAAGAGGCAAACTAAATCTCATTTCTATTCTGAGCTTCCCTTCCCACAGTAGTCAGTCACTAAAAGCTTTCACAGCTGTAATTTGTGATCAGCACAATGTGTGTGTGTGTTTATTGTACAGTAGTCTACCATTAAATGCTTCAGGTAAAATTAATAAAAGTAGAAGCTACACGTGGCCAACAATATCTACAATCACGCATAATAAAACAGGGCTATTTGGAACCCAAAATGGTTAGGAGATCTGGGAAGCAGACTTCCTTCTGTGCCCTGATCACTCTTAAGCACCAAGGGTACCACAGAAGCACCGGGAACTGGAAGACAACACACCAGATAAACCCAGCTCTCCCAGTTTCAGCTCCAGCTGAGGATCCCACAGCTGTGCAGCTGCTGAGGTGCCTCCCTCACACTGAGCAGGATGGGGCTCCCTTGGCTGAGCAGGTTCCAATGTGCCCTGAAGAGACCGGTGCTAAAAATACACCTTGGTTTCTATTTCAGCCCTTGCTCAGAGTTAATCCCCTCGGCCCTGCCGGGATGGCAAAGGACCCGCTGCTGTTCTCAGCAAACCCCCTCAGGGCCTGGAGCAGCTCTGTCCTCTCCCAGGGAGTTTTAGGGCTTCCATCCCACCACCAGTCCCGGTGGTACCTGTGACTCAGATGCTCCCCACTCGCTCTTCCCTTCCTGTGCACAGCAACCCTTCTGCTTCTTGTAATGTAACCACTCCTTTTACAAAGCAAACAAATAAATCCCAGACTAAGCCTCTGAAACAGGAGGTGTTGGAGGTCCCTAAATGTTAAGCATTCTTATGAATTTAAGTGCTTCCACAGAAGTTTAAAGCAGGTAACAAGGAGCAATCCATGAACCAAAAGGGAACTTCCCAGCAAAGAATCTCTGATTTTTTATTAAATTGTGCCAAACCTGCAAGATGCCATTTTTGTCTTGCTCCACTAGAGAGCCACTGTTTGTCAGTAAGTGCACAGATCTTTTTTCCTCTCAAAAATGTTGGTACATTCTTTCAGGAAAGACGAGGGAAGTCAGCATTCAAGTTCCAGATTTCTGCGCACTGCCTTTTAAGCTGATTTCCACTCATTAATTAACACAGGTTAAGACAAATGGATGCAAGATCACATGTTTCATGCTTTAGGAAAAACTGGATATTGTTTTTACACCATCACCCCTTGTCTGAAGGACACCAGAGGCAGGATGCACCCTCACACAAAGAGGTGGGCAACACAATTTTAACCACGAGGAGAAAGCCCTCCCTGCACACATTCCTCTTTCCCCACTGATCCTCACATCCCCTCCTTGGGCTGCAAGGACTGACGGGCCCCACAACCAGACATGTGAGGCTCCTGGAAGGCACCTTTTGACAGACCAGCTGGAAGGCAGATGGTTCTGCTGTTTTGTCTGGGCAGTCACCAGATGGGAGGCACACAGATCTCCAGAAAGCAGTGCACGCTGTCTCTCAGCTCCACAGGACACAAGAGCCTCCTGTTGTCTTATCCTTATCCCAGACTCTATTTGCACACTCTGTTCTAGATTTACTCCTTACATGGGATACCTGTTTTATTACCTTTATGTGCTTTCCGGCCTTTACAACTATTTCTGTACAACAATTTGGTTTCCTCCCAATGCTGAAGGCAGTGAACACTGATTTCTTCAGTTCACCACAAGTATTCATGCCACTGGAAAACTCCCGACACAAGAATTCCTTTGCACTACATGAATTAGAGGCTCCAAAACGTAGTATTTGAGACAATTTTGCAAAAATTCAAGTTTTTACTTATCCTTAAACACTCACAATCAGACTAAGAGATAGAAGTATTTCTAAAAAATCACGTAATTAACCTAGCACTATTTATTTCTTATAAGGAAATCTGCAAAGATGTGGCTGAAGCAACCTCAAAGACATGTTATCATACCTGTTCAGCCTAGGGCATCATCAGACAGGCACCAGGAAGGCTGCTGGTTAATTTGTGGGTTATCTCTGTATACTTTCCCTAGGGGAAGCACATAATCTAAACCAAACCTGAATGTAATACAAGCACAAACCAAGGAACCAAAGTCATCTATAAAAGAGTTGGCAGCCACCTTCAAAAGCTTTCTAGAGTCAGAGATGCTCCACCATTGTCTGACAGCCACTTCAGTACCATCCCTAAAATGCTACTGAGAGTCTCACTGATCCCTGCTGCTACTTGTATTCTCTTAATTAAACCTTGCTCACACAGCTCAGCCACAAGTGATGCCTCTCTCTACTTAGTGGGAAAAGCCATGCCAGCACAATGCCTAGAGAGGACAAAGAGATGTCACCACCTCCTGCAGAAGCCACCAAAACACTGGTAAGATGCTCTGACTGCACTGTGCACACGGGGCTGACATGCTAAATCCACCCTCTTCTCTGGAAAAGACACCAGGCTTCACAATTTGGGGTTGTCAGGAAGGTATGTTGTTATTCACCCAAATTATGGCAGACACTGAACTCTTGCTCACGGGTTTTCTGCTTCCTTCACTTCCTCCTTTTCCACATAATTCTTCCTCACCTTCCCAGAGAAACACGAAGAAGATTAGCATGCTGCACAATCCACCTTTCCTGCCTTTGAAAGAACACAATCTTTCACCATCTCTTTTGGTAAGACAACATCATCTGTACAGCAAGGCCCTCCAGAGGGGACACTCCTCCAATTCACACCCCCCCAACTCTCTGCAAGCTCTAATGCAATTCAGGCACAATACCTAATGCCAGGTAGAACAGGGAAATTAATCTGTTTATTGCACCGTGCTTACAAAGCTTATCTGCACAATGACCTCTCTGCAGAGCTGATGTTTCCTGCAGAAAGGATACACAAGCCTTTCAGCCCCAGCCCTGTTCTCCAGCAAATGGCTGTCCTGTCTTTGCTGTCACTGTCTTAGGGAGACTCAGCAGCAGGAAAGGCAGAGCTTTGGAAAGGCTGCAGTGCTCATTGTGATTCCCAGTGAAAGAAAAAGGCACTAAGGTATTTATCCTCAGTGAAAAAATCTCCACAGAACATTAGAAGGCTGCATTTTAGATGTAAAGAGAGTATTTCTGTGGGTTGGCAACTGCAAACTTCTCTTGCCTACTGAAAAACAAACAAATTACTTTCATCTACCTTGACTGTTTTATTTTAAAGATATATGAGACACTGACTGCAATGCTGATGACTAAGAGTCCCTTGTGAACCTTCTCATGGGTAACAGAAATCAGTATTTACCTGTTTCTGCATACAGGAAATTCCAAAGTGTCCTAATACACAAGACTAAAATGAAAGCAGCCTATGCAATAAACAGGCCCTTACATAATTTCATGTAGATTCGTTGTGAAATTCAGTAGTTATGTGACATAAATGCATATATAGGCATACACAGATTAAACAGACTGGACAGAATTAACACAGGTTTAATAGCTACAGAAGGACCAAAAAGGTAATTTTAAACAGAGGGTGCAAGATTATCAGTACCTGCTCTTCTTATTAGTGAAGGAGAATTATCTGTAAGGTAACACCTTCCAAAGCCTCAGGAGTACATGTGTTGCCCCCACAGATGCCAGAGCAGTCCTACTTTAACCTGCTCTGAGCAGTTCAGTTCCCACTGGAGTTTCAGCTCAAGCGTGGGCAGAAGCTGCAGACAGAAATCAACTCTGCTTCACTCCTGCAGCTCTGAAAGCTGCCTGAAACTGTCTCCTCTTCACACTCCTGCACAGCCACGGGATAAGTCACTTCAAGACAAACTTCTCCTATTCCACATCTGGTTTTGTCATTGTATTCTTTCTTTCTTTCAGACTGCACTACCAGAAGCTGACTCCTCTCTGCTACTCCCCCCTTTCCTGAGCAGTCTGGTTTCTCTTGCCTGCTGGAAGCCTGTCCCTGTCAATGCTTTTGTCCTCGTTTGCAGGCTGTGCCTATTGTTTAACACACCCAGCCCAAACAATGCCAGCAAAGAACAGGGCCCAGCACTGCCAGACAAGCCCTGTGAAAACACCCAACCTGAGCTTTGCTGGGGTGGAAGGGTAACAGCTCCTTGCTGTGACAGCAGGGAAAACTACTGCTTGTGCCTTTGACACTTGATGAATTTCTCATGGCAGCTTCAGAGCCCATTCCAACACTGTCTGTGCTTCAGGAGAGAGGCTGTGTTGGTATTTCCCCCTATAAGAGGAGCCTCCAGCCTCCAGCCAGAGCAGTGCTGCAGGACACTGAGCCCACAGGGTGCTTGATGCACTCAACTCACTGTCTAAAGCAGAACAGGCAAAATATAAAAGGAAACAAACTGCAAATTTCCTTGAAGTTGTACAGTTCACCCAACTCATTAAAAAATGAAAGCTCTGAGACATTCCACGACATGCAAAATATTTTTTTCATAATTCATTACCTAGTGGCAGAAAGCCTTCTGGAGAAATGTGAAAGTGAGTAAGGTGCCACTCACTAATCTGGTCTGGAGATGACTGTCCCTGGTTTTCCGCATCCAGAACACAATTCAAATATTAATCAACACTGTGCTGCAAAAATTAAGAAATTCTCTTGGCAAAACTAAACAGGTGATAAGCTTTCAAATTAATAAATGCGTTCTATTAATCATGTACTTTAAGTATAAAGTTCTCTGCAGGATTTCTATATTCTTGTACCCATTCCCTCTTGGACTTGGGAGAGGAATTTTAACACTCAGAAGCTTTAAACACTTGCCCAGGGAACAAGCCACTACAGTATCTTTGCTCCCTCCCAAGATTCAGGTCAGTGCCTTTAAACAACAGAGAGTGTCTGTAAATTAACAGTCAGTTAAGTACTCATAAAAGAGTATTTAAAAAACTCCCTGTGAATTATGGAGGCAAAAAAAACAACCACTATAAGGAAAAACAGAGATATTCTGAGCAAAATAGTGGCAACTGTTTTCTTCAAAGGCAACTTCAGCTGCACATCCTCCACCCAGAAAGTGGAAGCTCCAAACTGCCTGGAATATAAAAATAATTTAGATGAAAACAAATCTCAAGCAACTAAGTCAGCTTTCCTTAAAAGCAAAGGCATTTCTGCTCCCTGTGAACAGCTCAGACATGGGGGGATGGCTGAGGCATCACAGCACAGCTGAGATTTCTGTTTCTTCCACACAAAAACACTTGGAGAAACATTGGATTTCTCTTCCAGGAACCCCAAACACTCCAAACAACTTAAATCATCAGCCTCTGCAATAGTTTTAACTATTGGACAGGCATATGCAAACACACCGAAAGCATATCATCAATTAGGAATTACCTGGTTGTAAACTTTGTAACTGGAAGCTAAAGGCACTCATTTATCTATGGCAGACCAAGAATCCGAAGGGTCCATTTTGTTTTTAAAATATCACAAGTCATCTCTTAAGTCATGTTAACAAAAGCCATTACAATTGCATGCTCAGAGTTTTATTTATCAGTGTACCCTTTCACAAGAGGACTCCCAATCATTTAAGCAAGTTTAAAGACCATCAGCAGCATCTGATACCCCTATGATTATGACAAACCTGTTTTAATTCTTCAATTTATCTTACAGCAATCCACAGTAACACTTCTTTGTCCTCATATCACTTCTAAGAACTGACAATTAATAATAGTGTATCAGTATTTTTAAATATTCCTGTTTTCCTTTTGAAAATCACAAGTGTCTGAAGCAGCAGCAGTCCTTAATTCCAGTCACATTTTAAGGCCATGCACAGCTAGGGACAGTGTAAGCCACAGTATCTCATCACAGTTATGGCCCTTGCAAGTCATTATTTGCTAAACACTTTCATCAGCATTGAAGCATGGAATGCAAATTTATCTTTTATAATTTTAACACATGAAGGAATATGTAGAGAATGGAACATACTGTAGAAGAAAATAAATTGCTGTATATGCACATGGTTTGGCTGGGGGTTTTTCTTCTTGTTTCTTTTTTCCTCTTTACAGCAAGCAGGGTATCTCTTGAATGTGTTTGGAGAAATCTCAAGAACTTAAAAGTTTTAAATTAGAATAAAACCTTTTTATAAACCACTTACAACTGGAAGTAATCTTCAGAATGTTAAGCACCTAATACACAGCATTCATCTCTATGGATCAGCATGAAACTATCCCTACCCTGTGTGATTGCATTTCCATGAACAAGAAGAAAATGAAATTAAGGCTCAGAGCCATCACAATGACATTAAGTTCTCAGCCTGACTTGGGAATGTTCTCTCTCACCACGTGAAATCCAATTTCTGTGCAGTTCTTTGCATTTATCACCCTGGCACTCTGCAAAGCACTGTTACTGCTTTCATGCATGGGGAAAAAAGATAAAGCACAAAAAACCATGACAAACTTTCCCCAAAGTCATGAGGGATCTGGCAACACAAGCACCTGAGGGCAGCCCCAGTGCTGACCAGTTCAGGGCCCCAGTTAATGGGATGCCTCTGCCCCACAAGTCCTTCCTTAGAACACCACCCAGTAACACAACAACTGAAAGCTCAAGCCTTTAGGGCAGCACTCCCATGATCTGAGAAATCTTCCAAAGGAACAGTTTCCTTGTCTTTGCAGCTTCCCAGACAAGATGTGAAGCCCAGCTCTACTCACAACTGCATTGCAAATCTCAAAGGCTTCAATGCAGAAATAAATTCTTCCTCTCTTGCAGGAAGCAGTTCTGATGCAGAGGTCAATTCATCAACTGTCTGACCAACACAAACTTCTGGAACCCTAATAATTTTCTCTACACAACACTCACCATCTTCTTTGCCACCAAGACAGGTACTTGCACAGGGGTTGGTACAGAATTGTGTTCTTATGTTTCATAACAATTACCTAGAGAGCAGACAAATCTCTGTGTGCTCCTCACTTCTTCCTTCTATCAGTTATCCATCCATCCTTCTTTTCATGCAAATTCTGTGTACATGCAGTTAGTAAAGCTGTTACCAGCAACTGTGCTCCAGGCCAGAGGGACAAAGCCAGACAGTGTCACTTACACGAGGACAAAAACCAGATTAGAGGGAATGAAGTTGTTATATCAGACAACCATGCAGCTCCTGGGAATGAAGCCTGCAGCCAGACTGGGGGAAAAAGGCACAGCATTCTTGTCCTGTGTCCTGAGACAGGTTTCTCAAAAAAATCACATAAATCTTGGAAAGGAAAATACATACAAACAGCATAAACCCAGCATTTCAATGTACTGTTCTGACAACCTTCACAAGAGTGATTCATTACACCAGTGGAAATCGTGGCAACAGCACAGCCAAGCTCTGGTAAAAAATAAAAAATAAACATACATTGTCTACCACCCATACTACAAAGGACAGGAGAGTTTAGTTTTTCAGTGAAAATGAAAATAAAGTAATAAATGTAGGTTACAACAGCCTAAATTTATATGTATTTTTACTCTAATTACCCACATGAATCAAAGAAAACCTCCCTTACAGGGTAAACCACAAGTAACTGATTATTCCCCTCTTCTCAAATCTTAACAAGCTCAGGAGTGCTTATGGTATTAGAATAGGAGCAAAAATTCCCCTTCATCCCTGGAGGATGCCAGCAGCCAGAATGGCTCACAAGAATGGGGTGAGCAGCTGCCATCTCTGCAGTGCTGCTCCACTGTGTGCAACCACAACCCACTTCTAACCTTCAGTGATGTTCAGGCATCCCTGGTAGAGACACTAACTGCCTTCTAGTTGTAGCAGCAAACTCCACTTTTTGTCACCCACCTAAAGGCAATAAGATTGGACTAGTGTGTCAGGGCAGAAAATGATTACAGAGGAACTGCAGAGCTGACCTTGGAGGCACAATCTGGCCTCACTCCTCAACACTGGCCTGAATTAAAGGCAGTACTTTCCCTGCCAAGCTCAGGACGCTGATGCAGAGCTGAGTTACAAGGGGCACCAGAAGATTCTACACTTTAAAGGCTTGAAATAATTAACCAGCACCCACCAGCCACAGGTGAAACCAGTCACAAGAGGGTGGTAACAGAGAGCAGAGGTGGGGAACAAGCCAGCAGCCTTGTAATAAGGGCCCACAAAGAAGGGCCTATGCAGAAGGGAATACAGATACACCTTACAGCTAGGCTGCCACCCCATTTTTATTTACTGCCTTTAAAACATAATATTCCCAACCAAAAGCTCACTGGTGAACGACTCAATGTGCACAGCACTGTGGCTTTTTTTTTTTAATTTTTGATTAAGACATCAAAGCACACAATTGCCCAAGGAGAGGCATAAAGTGCCCCAGTCAGCAGGTATTTGGGGACTGAGGAGTCCCCCCACAGGCCAAGGGAGTTCAGAGAAGCAGGAAGTTCTCTCCCTACCCAAGGGGGGTGTGGAACTAACAACCTCCTTCCTGGTGTCTTTCTTTTTTCCTCCCCACATCTTCTCCAAACAGCCATAACACAGGCACTGGGTTGCTGCTCACAACTTCTCCAAACAGCAGCGATACTGTTGGCGATTATCTTGCAAATTCCACTGCTAACCACGGGATTGCAAGGACGATTTCTAAACATCATCTGCTTCCTCGAGGGAGTGCCCCTGGGCAGAGCAGGGCTGCAGTGGCCTGTGCACCCCTAGACAGCACTGATTCAATAATGCACATCAGCAACGAGTTTATCTTCGAGCACACAAGTGCTAGAAATGCATCCTATGTATACTCAAGTTCAGATTCTGGTTCAGTGGCTTCTACTCCCTCAGGGGAAAAAAAAAAAAAAAGAAATTCAAGGTCTAGCCTTTCCAGGATCTAGTGAGTGGGTGTGTTTTTTGCATATCTAAAGGGAGATGGGGATGCCTGGCTCAAGGAGCACTTCCCCTCCGGTTTGGGGACTAAATCTAGGTCAGGACAGCTACCAGCAAACGTAGATGCCTAAGTTCTTTAGAATTCAGGAGTTGCCGTGTAAGCGCATCCAACATGCAAAATCCAAGGCAGCAGTTGTAGCAGGAAGCCGAAGGATCAAACAGACGCAGCCTGTGCAGGTGAGAAGGGCAGGCTTTTGTCAGATCGTTATCCTTCTGGAGCACTGAACTGTCTTCGTTTTGAAACATAAACGAAAAATAATTGAATAATATTCCTGGCACCCAACACACTGAAGAAGAACACCAGATGAGAGCTGTGCATCCAGGACCCTTTGCCAGCTCCCCCCTTTGTGTAATCACAAAGATACACTGAAAACAATCAAGCGAGAGGCTCTCGGAGCAGTTTTTGCACCCAGTCCAAGTTAGTTAGCTTAGATCAAACCAAAATTACCTTCCTTTATCTTGTGACTGGGATAAGAAAATGTTTATCTTTTCCAATGGATCGCCCACAAAGCTTTCGTGCGGAGATGTGCCACGAAATTAAGCTGCAAACACATATCACACGGGCAAAATACTCCTCCCGGAGCATGATGTGAGTGAGGACCTGAAGTGTTAACAGGCACGTAAACGCAGCCGGGGACAGAACCAAGGCAGGGCTTCTTTAGCCCTCCGGGAACACCGGTTAAGAAGAAATAATGAAATAAAATGGCCTTATCCAATCTTTGATTCGGGGGCTGCGCTCGGGACCGGACGCACGGCCGGCACACACACCGACCAACTTCATAACACCGAAACACGGTGAAAAAACGGGCGGTCCGCCTAACTCCAGCCTTCCCCGCAGCCGCCGCCCACACCCCGCGGGAGATCCCGCTCCCGCTCCCGGGGCTGCGGGGACAGCCCGCACCCGGCCGGGCGGCCTCCAACCGCGGCGCCCCGGGACGGGCACGGGGGACGGGCAGCCGGACCCCACNGCGGTGGATGCGCAGACGGACCCCCCCCCCCGCGCGCACACACACACACACACACACACACACACACACACACACACACACACACGCTTCCCTCGGCCGCCCGCTCTCACCCATCTGCTCCCGCAGCCCCTTCAGGGAGGAGGAGGAGGAGGAGGAGTTGGAGGAGGCAGCGCAGGTCGGGGCGGCCGCGCCACCCTCCGCCATCTTCAGCGCGGGACGCGGCACTGCCCGCGAGGGCGCGCGCGGGGCCGCCAGCGCAGAGCGCAGTGCGCAGGCGCCGCCCGGCCCGCGCCGGGAGCCCCCTCACGGAGCCGCTCCCCCCCCCCAGCCTCACCCGCGGTGGGGCTTGTGTAAAAATAAACGTCCCGTGCGG